>WNGS01028583.1:5650677-5681276 GCA_020271785.1 Procambarus virginalis | reverse complement strand
CTATAAATTATAGAACATAACTTTGAAATGAAAAGTAGTAGCATCAGCCAGACAACGTCTCTATATCAATATATTTGCCATCAATGGTCATTTGACATTGGAAATCAGCAATGAAAATCGAAAAATTATTCACATCATATTTCACATCTTTTCTCAACCTCATCTATACATGAATTTGCTGGAGGGCCACCATAGCAATACCCTAGACGGGGACAGGAACCCGGCAGCTTGTCACAGGTCCTTGAATTGAGGATGGTCGTTTCGGACACGAGATGATTCGATGAAGCTCGTTTCTGTTTGTTAAAACCGTATATATCGATATGCTAGACTGTATTAGCTTAGGTTAGGCTGCATATTGGGCTCGGTTGGCTTAGGATAGGTTGGTTTAGGCTAGGTTTCAAAATCCGTTTGCATATCGTCTCGTATACGACGATGCATGTATCCCTTGAATTTGACGATAAGCGAGTATGGTATATCGCCAACGGAGTGCAGGTATATTATGTTTTGCTATTGTCGAACCTTGCTTGGTCCCCCGCTATATGATGGTATGGTATGCGCACCAGGCACGAGTGCAGGCAGGCAAATCTGCAAATCAGGCAGGCAAATCTGCAAATCAGGCAGGCAGATAATTGATATATTATTACTATTACTTCAATCCTGGACAATGTTCAGAACTCATTGGTCGTAAGAAACGTTAATGATGTGATCACCATAGCAAAAACAATAGAAATGAGCGTAAGTAATGATTGAAACATAATAATAATGATTATAATTATAATTGGAAAATAATAAAAATAATATTTCTAAAACGAACAGAGACTATTACTTAAAAGTATTTAAACAAATAACATTTAATTATGATAATGTAAAAATTATAAAACAATAATATTATCAATTTATGACCAACAAGACATTTGGGTTTCCCGGCCCTTGAGACGGGGTTTTAAAATATGGTGTATACAATAACCTGAGATGGTATCTGTGTGCTTAACCAGTATAATTATTATAAGAAACACCTACAATCTAGCCAGACATTATTAAACGCTCGGTACTGGCGAGTCATTGTTAACAGCTGATACCCATGTGCATGGGAAATAGGCCTTACAGGTCCGGAAGATGAGAGAAATGTTAGCACTGTGGATAAATGCCCAACAGACCACTGAAACATTAACTAACTATAGTGCACAGTTACAGGACCCATTAAGATTTCAACCTTAGGAATTCAACAGAGCAGAAGAAGTTGTTAAACACATATGACAAAATCTTACTGAAGCGCCATACGAGTTCATAAATACTCATACTCCGCCCAAGTAAAACAGAAAACAAAGCACACACTTAGTTCATGCTACTTGGAACTTGTCTGAAGTAGCTGAATCTATAACAACAACACATCTCCACTACTGCTAACAGGATGGGTATAGGAAGCTATCATTTAAAAAAAAGACAAAAAATAAACTACTGCTAACCACTAAAAACTGCCCCATATAAGCTCACTGAGCCACACACACAAGGAGGATAGAAGCACAAACCAGTGAATCTGTACGATGGTACAACATGGTTTGCAGCTGGCAATCCCAGTCCATTCTGGCCGAAGAGCGAGGAGGGACGATGGAGAAGCATCAGTAATTGCGAAAATCCGTCTTGGATTCGCAAATATCCATGGAGATATGGAATGGAAACGCAGTTGATCAGTGAAGTTGCAGAATCTGTGGTGGGTGATGGACACCGCCTTGAACACTATATTACTGTGAATGTGAACATCCTGGGAGATATCAGAGTAGTGGTAGAATAAATAACCCCACATTGTTTGAGTTAGGAAAAAACTATTTGTCAAAATATGATACTTGTTCTTAAAAGATTCCCCATTTTGCACCGCAAGATAACGTAAGCTTTAAGGGTTGATGAGATGTTAATCTCCTTGTTTGACAGTGTTCCACTTGAGACAGTTAAGCAAGAGCAGAAGTCCCTAGCTATGTCTCGGGTTACAAGTGAAAGATCGGAACAACCACGGGTTTTCTCTCCTATTGGGAGTGTTCGTCAGTCATTTCTGCTATGGCGGTATGTCCACTCACAAGATGAGAGGCGCTGACCAATAAACTCGCCCCTCGGTGTGCAAAATTTAAATTGAAACAACATACACATAATCCATAAACAGGCACCAGACTGTTAGTTCATTGCGGGCACTCGATAGGGCGATTGGGTTGAAGGTTTACAGTTACATTATTAATCGCAAGAATGTTTTTAGTTAGTTAAGTTTGCTTCATTATTACTGCACCCCATTAACCCATCTTGTGGGCGGCGTAGTGGAAAGGGTTACAGAGGCGAACATAGAATGGGACCAGGGCCTGAACCCCACATCATTCATTAGCTAAAGCAAGTTACAATCTATGATGAGCTAGTCTCCCAACAAATTCAATATAAGTCGTCACATTAACATGGGTTCGAGATCGACCAATGGTCAAAATTCTGATTGGATTAAACAAGTGTACAGCAGTGTAAATCAAACTTACATTTTTAGACATTAAAATTTATCATGGTATCAAATTGATTATTATGGGTATTGGGTACACTACCATTTACAGGATGGGCATGAGGTTCACTCACGAGATGGGTATGGGGTGCACTACCACTCACAGGAGTGCCACGAGATTCACTATTATACACAGGTTGAGTATAAAGTCTATTACTATTCACTGGATGTGACGCATAGGGATGTGACAGTCCCATTTACCTATCTCAGGTGAATGGAACTAACTTCCCTTCATCTGATTACTTTTACTTACACTTAATGCCGTTGTTCACCTGGTAGTAAATATAGAGAGGTCAGTCGTTGACTCCTGGAACCTGGATTGCCTAGCAGTCTCTCTGTCTTCGAAATGAGAAACCTACCATTGCTACAAATTAATTTATATGGTATGAAGGAACGTCTATCAGCTACATCAGAACTACGAGGCTCATAGCTATTCCTACGCCAGTAAAAATTACAAGGACCTCATCCCATTGTCCAGGTACAGCAGTTGTTCCTCGACTCCTCGACCAATCAACCATTGGTCCGTGCCTCGCCAGTCGACCACAGGTCATCAGAAGAATAAGCTCTGGCACTATCTATCCCACTAAAGTCTACTCCCCTCCTTAATCTATTCTTCCCCTCTCACCCAGTGGGAAATCTTGACTGTATGTAAGTATAAATTACCAGATCACCCCAGTAGTACTGTTCCGAACGTTAATGGAATCTGACCCATATATCAATCAGGTCAACCCATGTGTTGCGTTTCCAAAAGGGTCGCCCATGTTGGAATCGGTGAACGCCCTAGTAATATTGTTGAAAACATCTTGATAACTTATTAAACCAAAGGTCTTTTTATGTCAGAAGAACGGCAGAAACTGGATCTATATATGAAAACTCTTTCAGGACAAAATTTAAAGTAAAACTGAAGATATTTGCAGTTGTATAAAAGTTGCATTTTTCATCGGTCGTAGAGCTGGAAATCCGCAATATTCATCTCAGAACAATGCTTATTTCACGCAGAATCGTTAATAAACGTAAGAGGTTTATACGTCTCAAGAAAGATAGAAACTTAATCTTCATTTTAAATGCCTTACCATGGGCATATTTGTATTTAAAGCGAAGATACGTGTATTTTTATAATCGGCGAGCTCCGATCCCGCACAGATCGAGCAACGGAGTAACTCTCTCTCAGAACAATGCTTATTTCACGTAAATTCGTTAATAAACACAAATGTTTTATATGTCTTATGAAAGATAGAAATATAAGCTTCATTTTAACTACTTTACCATAGAAATATATAAAGTTCTAATGAAGATACATGTGTTTTAATAATCGCCGACCTCCGACCCCGCACAGACTGATCGACAGAGCAACTCTCTCTCAGAACAATGCTTATTTCACGTAAATTCGTTAATAAACACAAATGTTTTATATGTCTTAAGAAAGATAGAAATATAAGCTTCATTTTAAATACTTTACCATAGACATATATAAAGCTCAAGTGAAGATACATACGTTTTTATAGTGGCATTCCGTAGCTTGTCGGTCATGGAGTGCAGAAGCCTACGCACTTGTCAATATAGTGTGTAATTAACAAAGATACGCTTATAAAGCCTAAAATATTATATGCCTTCAGAAAGACCGAGATATACTCGTTATTGTGAGTGCACCAAAGGAAATATATATTGTTGGAGGACAAAGATATATCAATTCTAAAATAAGTTTCGACTCACGCCCGGGCGAGAGATAGCGCGACTCTCGCCCCATCTATTGGAGATTCTGTTCACCTAATGACCCAAAGCTACTCAAAGCCTTATAGCATTACTTAAATAATGAAGAAATATGGTATAATTATTCCTAATAATGTTGGTGCTTAATGCAGAACACGAGAAAACATATATTTATTATGAAATAATATAATTTCATTATGAAATAAGCAAATATGTGGCCTCACAGGAAGTCAACGGTCCGTGTCAATGTTGTGGAGCAACTTATCCAAGATATATTGTTGTCTGGAAAGTGTTTGTTGGCATCTCAACCTTCTGTACACAGTGATCCAGTCGTCGCACTTCTCTCCTTAAATGATCGCAAATTTAATATTAACAAGTAGAATACGTATTTCTAATAATATCTAACATAACTAGCCACAAAACATTTAAGACTTATTGAAAAATACATGTCTGGAAGTTAAATCGACTTCTAGTGTTGGTCTATGAGACCAATCATTATTCGTTAGTATGCGTTTNGATCAGTCAATTTCCATCATTTTCACATAATCAAGTTGCATTGATTAAGGCAATTCTTTTGGTTATCGTCTAGTGACGTGGGTAAAGTAACTTAGGGATGAGTGGAGCTGTGTCCCAGAATCCCACCTTGCCTGACTGTGTTCACTTTAGTTGTGATAGGGGGAGTCACTGTTAGACTACCCACGGATTACGGGGGTCTCTCCTGTTAGGAGGGAGGGCCTAAGCTTGTGATTAGAGTAGTTGCCACTAGGAAGCCGCGTCACTATTGATTGCTTGCTTGTGTCATCAGTGGAAGATTGTTCAGTTAGTTCATGTTGTCAGCCCGAAGTGTCAGCAGGATGGAGCCTGCTGTCATTTCTCGAGGGGCTGTTGAATAGCTGTGTTGCAAATGCCACTGGTTGGACTGTAACGTAATTAAATCACACGCTGTGGTGTAAACTTAGTCTGTGATATTTTTCCTTGAGTTTGCAATATTGCGTCATCAGTGGGCACACCTGTGTTCAGGTTAGTTCAGTATGCAGCCACACAGCAAGGTTGCTATTTAGCTGTTGGTTATGGTGCCACTGGATGGACATTAACGTAAAGATTAATTTGAGGAAGGGTGCTGGAGTTGCCAGTGAACCATTAGTTATTGATGTCATTGAAAGGCTACTGATTTGATTGCATTGCAACCGCTATTGCAGGTGTAGACTGCACTGAGGCGTAGAACAGTTAGGAGGTTACTGGAGACGTGTTCCAGAACTCACTGTGTCATTGTTGTAATTGTGATTATAGATCTGTTAGTTCTTGCTTGCGTGTTGATTCCTCTGTGGGCACGCTTATGTTCGAGTAACGTCATTGACATTCTTTTGTTTTAATGTAGTAGTCTAGTCTCTTGTTATAATAAATTGTTATTTGTTAACAGTCTTTGATGTCAACCTTCAACTATTCTGTACCACTCCCATTGTTCTGATATATATTTGATATTGTTGTTTTAAATCTTTGATATGACGGCTGCGCTCTTGGGAATTCGAATTCCAATTCATAGCGCCACACAACAAATATAAAATTTGATTGTGAGAACCCGTCGGTTACCCTTTATTGGTTTAACGTCATGTTTAAACTAGGAGGAACCAGCGGCCTATTGTGGACAGGTTTCACCCCTGCTGGTGGAAGCCTGGCGGTTTGCTCCCGCTTCTCCTTTTTCTACTGGACTCATGCTTAACTGCCAAGAGCAGCCTTTAAACTTGTAGTCCACCTCCTAAGGGAGGTAGGCGTAGAGAAAAATCTCACACTAGCTATATAATAAGTTCCAATATATAAAAATATTTTCAGTTTTAAAAAATATAGATTTTCAATACTAAGTTACGTTAAAATTAATGAATTCGTCCACGAGATCGTCTACTACATGGACGAGCACAGCCCGAGGACAAGTTGCCATGCTTTGGGGTCAACTCCAGAAATATTGATATATTTCATGGTCTTAATCTACCCATTGAACTTTCCCTTGCATTAAGACTCAATCAATTATTTCCAGGGATCTTGAGACTTTATTCTTTATTTTTTTCACTAACAAACTTTAGATTGAGATAATAAAAATAGTAATATTAATAATAATTTTATTCCCAGGTATTCATACATGTATAATTACAATCATAAATAACCTAATCACTTATTCTCAATAGGTTATTATGGGTTCAGTACTCACGACTCGTCTAGAATGATAGCGAATCAGATTAGGACAGATTTAATAAGAATAAAATACGGTAGACTTAGACTAAGACAGGAGGGGGTTTAGTTGTAAGCTTTCGTTGTAGGATTATCGTCTTTGTGATTCTGGGGCGAAATGCCTCTCGATGATGAATTTTAAAGTCTACCTTTCGTGGCTTCACGAATATTAGTGCAGGTGTCTGGAGCCCTGGCTGGCCTCCTCTAGTTACAAAAACTTCACCTATCCTAATACGCGCAAGGGTTAGTGGCTTATAAAACATACAGTACACAGCAACATTGTTATATAATTTTTTTCAACCTCTTTCTAAGCGTTAAAATAGTACACCAGTGGATTAATTGGTAAGAACTAAATCAGCGTTAACTGAGGCCCTAACTTTATGGAAAGATTCTCGTGTCCTGTGTCAGTTTCTTTGGCATGAGGGAGCGAGAGTATCCCTAGGCCGGACCTTTATCTCCGTCATCTTCAGTGAGTAGTTATCTCCCCGCCAGAACTCCCAGATGATTCCTTGAGAAGTTTTGTCGGTGGGCCCGTTCAAGTACTCCCCGTTGAGGTTGGTGTTGTGGCAGCTGCCGTACCACCACGCGCCCTTGTACCTGTGGACAACACATCACGTAGATATGTTATATCAATGGTAATGGGTGATATATATTCCTGTATTGTTTAAGGTTTGGATATTATTATTTTTTTGTTTATTAGGTAAAGTTATCAATGGAGACATGATGAGTACTGAGCTAGGGGTTTATGAGGCTTGCCACTTATCATGAGTAATGAGCTGGGAGGTACAGGAGGCTTGCCACTCACTGCGAGTACTGTGCTGTATGTGTGTGTGGACAGGTAGCAAGTTCAAGTTTTGTGACGAAAAATAAAACTTACACGGCTGCGCAGTTTGATGAGTGATCATCGTTGTCCTTATCCATAGTAGAGAACTTTCTGCCGTTGTGGTGTTCCATGGCGTCACCGGCGTCGCCCGAGAATGCCCCAAGCTCCAGCTTGTATAGGGATTTCGAGTCGCCGACGTGAATTCTGTCGTATTTGGCCAATCGTTTGTTGCCATCAAAGTCTCCGAGATCGAACCTCGCCTCGTTGATGGTCTGGTTCGTGATGGCGTGAATGTGGTCGAGTCCCAACCAGAACTCCCCCGTCAGGTTGCCAAAGCCATTGACGTAGTGGGTCCACGTGCGATAGAAGTCTTCCTGTTGCTCAAATTTATCTCTTCGCTGGATTACCGTCCACCCTCCACCATCTGCTTCCATGTCACAGTATACCTGTACTTGGCGTTCTGGACAGCACTTATAAGGCGCGACTGTGTACACGCCGCTTACCTTGTGCCCTTGTTGCTCTTTCACCTCCAGGCAGTTCCTGTCCAGAGATAAACTCAGATCACTAGTTGTATAGTAACATGTTCACATTGTGCACCGCTCCTGTGTCAGGTAAGTCCACTACGGGCTCACCATAGCCCGTGCTACTTGCCCCGCTCCTGTGCCAGGTAAGTTACGGGCTCACCATAGCCCGTGCTACTTGGAACTTGTTCCGAGTAGCTGAATCTATAACAACAACAACATATTCACAGTTAGTAGCAACTTCTAGGTAGTGCGAAAAAATCTCTCATGCTAATTCATATTTTGTCATTTTCATTTTTATATCAAATAAATTTGATGTACCTGGCCCTCAGATCACAAAACTGGTTTTGGGTGCCGCCCCCGAGATTGACGTTGATCTTGTGACCTGCGGGGGTCATGAGCAGCATCAAGGTGGTGGCCTGGCCGCCTCCAGTCGCTATGGAAACCGGGACTGGACTTGAGATGTTAATATCTGAAAATATTTTGCATTATAAGTGGTTGCTAAACATGTGAGTTAAGAGGGAGTGACCAATGCTGAACACGTGAGTTCAATGGGAGCAGTGAGCACTGAGCAAGAACATTATGATCGTTATCCATTCAGGAAGTCAAAGATATATATATATATATATATATATATATATATATATATATATATATATATATATATATATATGTGTGTGTGTGTGTGTGTGTGTGTGTGTGTGTGTGTGTGTGTGTGTGTGTGTGTGTGTGTGTGTGTGTGTGTGTAAATCACGAAAATAAACACGTGATTAAAAATGTGACAGTGTCAGACCACGGAGGAAAATTGAAACGAATTCCATTAAGTACTTTCGTATATTAATACATCTTCAGGCATCAAACACTTGTATACACACTTTGGGCCTTAATAACCCTCTAGAATTTGATAATCCATAAGTCCAACACTACCACACAAAGACAAAGTTAACGTCGGTATACACCAAAAACACAACGTAAATAAAATAATTTTTTACGTTTGGCAGTGTAAAAACGTTCGCTCCAACATTGTGTGTTTGCTGGGCCGTATTCTCATACTGTTGATAATAGTTTGCCATTATTTACTCCACTACTCGAGCTTGATATACATCCAAGAGGTAAGTCATTTTAAAGACAAGATATCCTAGGGGACAAGACAATCTAGGGATAAGATATCTTAGGGGACATGACAATCTAGGGATGAGACAATCTAGGGATGAGATATCCTAGGAACAAGATATCCTAGGCACCAGATATACTAAGGCCAAGATATCCTAGGGAGAAGCCATCATAGACAAATTATCATAGAGACAAATTATCATAGAAACACTCACAGAGGTACACCATCATAGAGACAAGCTATCATACAAACACGATATTAGAGATCATTACTGTTATAAAATGTGCTTAAAATATTGTTCATTTACACAACTAGAGAACCAAAACGCACCAGGTGGTGAAACCTAGGATCAAACACCTGTCCGACCAAACTCAGGAATTCCCGGATCCTGAATAACATGGAACGCGCCCAAGGACACCAGTGTAAGTGCTAGGTGGCTTCTGTTCTCTTGGGTGTATTCACCTAACTCTGCTTTTAAGGGGGCTAGGCTTAAGCTCTTGGGTTCAGACTATGGCACAGTCCCAAAACTTGTGGATTCAATCATATATACGTTTGAAACTGAGTATAGACTTACTCTCCACATCTTTGTGTATTGCATGTACTTGCCTATTTGTGCCTTCTGGACTGGGCTTCAGCTCTTTGACCCCTGCCGTTGTATCCGTTGCTTGTCTAATGCAATGACTCCTACTTTCGCGTGTTCGAGTACGCATCACTATCAACATATACTAATCTTTGCATAAGAACTTGATGAGCGAGTAGCTGAAAACCTTCATCTTTTCATCCATCAATATACAGTTAGAACATAAATATTAAAAATAAAGACCCACATACAATCTAACTGGTAGCAGTAAACTACTATGTATGAACATTTCAATGAAGTGGCCAGACTAAAGTGAACTTCAGTACCATACCTGTCGTTGATACACTGAAAGAAGAGATCTGGCGCAGCAGCAGTAGCAGAGCCCATGCCGAAAGGCCCCGCCATGATCTTCGAATCATTTTGATACCTAAAAAAATAAAGTTATCTGATTTTATCTCATTGTGTGGCTGAAAATGGGTGAGAATGAATGTGTTCATATACGTACTTATGCTGTTGCATGAATGTAATGTGTATGAGTTTGTTCAACTGAGTGCACCTTCCGCACATGCGTCTCTGTATACGCTAACTACGAGAAATTACAATAATCCGGCAGATAACGTAACTAGTGATGTTTGCCTTTAGTTCACGAGTAGGGGTCCCCCATATTGCAGGAGATACTGGGAGCTACAGAACCTTCAGGAAGGGGCAGGCAGGATAGGAAGATTACGGAAAAAACTATTGAAAAAAATAAAGGAAGTCACTTTCTTTCTCTTCTATTATGTATCCAAACTTAATGTTCAGACACTTACAGTTAATTCCTCCCATGTTGTACAGATAATGTTTTCGAAGGAAGTGTAGCTGCAATACATACACTCCTTACAAAACACTAGTCTGAATAACATCAAATATTTATCTATTGACACATAACCATGGATGCTGACATAGTGCCAGAATAATACTGTTTCTGGACAATTTCCTACTGAACTGTTGTTTGTACTTCATAGAATACTCGTATATGGATACCTTCACACATAAATATAACCCATCATAATGAGACAGACATTGCAGTCAAATTAGCGAGCAACAAAGATGAAGTTGAATTAAATTTAAGTATCCCCATCTCTACTGTCAAAACTGTATTGGTCCAAACACTCAGGTCTGATAGGAAAGAAATGACTGACTCCCAACGACCTGAAAGTACTAGTCTTAAAAGCTATGATTTGTTCAGATTTGAAACCTATATCTATGGGCAGCACAAAACGTCCACCAGACTGCGACACAGTGGTTGCAAGGATCAGGTTGGGTTACCGTTACCTGTGGCAGGTGGCTACAGGTGACGGATCTCCCAATCCTGAGCACTCCAGGAGCAAACTCTGTGAGCAGGAACTGCGTCATGATCTCCCACACTACATCACCGAATGTCCAGTTATTAGACCTTTCAGACCAGTTGGCATGAGGTACCTGGAGCTCTGCAATTACTTTATTAACTTTCATATTCTTGAGGATATCCTCATATTACACCCAAAATGTGTCAGTGCAGGCTACTAAACATATGGCCCTGTATGACTAACCATCCTGCGAGATGTGGACTTTTATTACCACTGCTACCTTATTCAATCTTGTGTTGATGATATCCTCAAAATGCATCCGGAGTCTGCCAGTGCAGACTGCCTATCACATGCCTCTGTATGACTAACCATCCTGTGTGATGGGGATTTTTTAGCATCACCTAGTTAGCTTTTATGACACACTGTACTCCACTTCATATAGTCTAGGGTAGCTGCACAAATGCAGATGTACCTCATGTATTAATAAAAAAAAATACTGACAGTGACGTGCAAAGAAAACTTGTATAAAGCATAGAAAAAGTTCTCTATCCTCTATAGAGAACTTTAACCAGAATTTTCCACGCTAATTCGCGATTGCCCGAAAGTCCCTAAAGACTTCAATTACAATATATATTTAACGTTTACAATTCATTTTTCCCATCCTTAATTTTAACATGAACCTCGTGAAAATTTTGGTGTTGGGCTTGTTGTGGTTGTTGTTGGTTATATATTTAGCTAATTGGAACAAATGTTCCAAATAGCACGGACTATGGTGAGCCCGTAGTGGACTTGTGGTGTTGGGAGGTGAATCAACCGCGGGAGGAACTATCGAGGTTACCACAATAGCTTAATGACCAACAAGGATGTGCACTGCCGCGTAACGTAGCCCAAAACTAAAGTATATACTTTTTTTTTACATTCAAACATATATTGTTACTGTTTATATTCATTGCAGATGAGTGTTTTGGTGTTTTATTAACAGCCTAACTACCTTTGGAGGGTTATTATGGTCATCATAATTGCATAGTAACCAGTCTGAAAGAATACTTAGGTCCTGAACAAAGACAAATGAATATACACACAGCGTACCGTGTTTTAGTGTTATATGAATATGTGCCATGATGTTTAAACTGTTGTTGTTGTTATAGATTCAGTTACTTGGAACATAAAAGTTCCAAGTAACACGGGCTATAGTGAGCCCGTAGTGGACTTTAAACTTATGGATGACTATTATATATTCAGCAACTGCTGATATGCAGTTACTTTCCACTCCCTTTGGTATTATTTAGTTATTTATGTCAAATTAGATGTCTTAAGGCGTCAGTACAAAAGCGCCTTAACATTGGATGAGTCAAAGGTCTCTTAGATCCACGTACAATTGGTTTCGTTCTCTACTCATAATTGGAATTCCCGGGTTCGATTCCCGAGCGGCATGGAAATGGTTAGATACGTTCCTATTCATTGAATATAAGTGGTAACTGACTTACAAGGAATTAGTTGCTTAATTTATCCTGCGAGACCAACCTGTTCTGTGAACTGTGTTGCCGTGACTGTGGTCGTGAGAGGTGTGGAATCCACAGGCAGTGCCGACCACTCACAATATCTTCACCATTCTCGTGCGCGCGCACACTCGTGACACGCGCGCCCACACACTGACAAACCCCCCCCTTCCCCCCAAAACAATCACCTCTTCCCTCCCTCCCCACTCACACTCTCTCTCTCTCTCTCTCTCTCTCTCTCCTCTCTCTCTCTCTCTCTCTCTCTCTCTCTCTCTCTCTCTCTTACTAACGGTACATCAATACCCAGTTTTTCAGTATCAACTATTTTCATTGTGTGTTCACGAATTGCAATTTTTCAATAGGTGTTGTCTGTGTTTCCAATTACACTCGTATAGTGTGGTGTTCATATGCAGCTGAGCTTGTTGGCATTGTGCCGAGTTCCAAGTGGCCATTGAACTCCGAGCAGCTCATAAACAAACTCTGGTTAAGCTAACATCAGCGCGTTACGGCTGAGTGCTCTAGCCATGGCCAAGAGGACCCCCTGACTCACGTCGTCTTCCTGTTCCTGCATCTTTCGCCGCATCAACTGCTTGTTCTCGTGGCTTTGATCACACCAACTGCTTGCTTTTGTAATTTTGACCACATTAATTGTTTGTTCTTGTAGCTTTATCGGCATTAACTGCTTGTTCTTGTGACTTTGACCACATCAACTGTTTACTCTTGTGGCTTAAGGCCACAAAAGTGCTTACTGACCAACCCGCGAGAGTACTTTAGGCCTCAATATGGTCCAGAACTAATGCATATTTAGTATACATACTCCAAGAAGATGGACACTTTTCTTGGTGCTGCACCCTTAAATGATATACATACGCGAATATATATGAACATGTTGTTGTCATACAGACACAATATTGACCTTCAGGTAGGAGGTATAGATGCAAGAGTCATTTTGTTTTTATATCCCATTTTAGCTTTTGAAATCCCATTTAGTTTTGATATCCCTTGTTGAAGCGTGACAGGTTGAGGTATCGTCCTGTCAAGTGTCACTACAGTTGGTTTACAAGGAAGTAACGCTCTGCGACGTCTGCAGTAATATTATTACTGCAGACGTTGATTACTATAATTATTTTTTTTATTATCTATAAGTAAAACGTGTTTTTTGCAGATAATTAAACAGTCAATTATAGGATGCATATTTATTTACATTTATTTGTTAATATAAACATTTGAGCAAAAGTGCGTAAAATGATTACATAAAATTTTAGCACTCTATAGACATATATTTATAGTTTTACAGATGATCATTCCATTACATACAATATTCGTTAAATGTCATCAAGATAAATAATTGTTAATGAGATCATTTGTTAAAAACAATACTGACAGCATTATAAGAAATAGAGATCAGGAGAAAATTATGTATATTTAATTGGCAAGAATTATATACCTTACAATTTTAAATTATCAGATCGAGTGTGTATGTAGAATGACTTTTAAGTGTGGCGTTAAGATCAACGAAGTATTTTCATAAGACTTTCTTCTAAAAGCTTCACATGTAAAAAAAATTCTGGGGCCAGATTCACGAAGCAGATACGAAAATACTTGCGAACGTGTACATCTTTCCTCAATCTTTGACAACTTTGGTTAAATTTATTAAACAGTTTACAAGCATGAAAACTTCCCAATCAACTGTTGTTATTGTTATAAACAGCCTCCTAGTGTTTCGGAGCTCATTAACTGTTTAATAATTGTAAACAAAGCCGCCAAAGATTGAGAAAAGATGGACAGGTTCGTAAGTGCTTGCGTAACTGCGTCGTGAATCTGGCTCCTGGTTTGGCGTTGAACTTGAGACCTATCAATCGTGAGGTTATATTACGGTCACCACAACATCTTAATAACCAAGCAGTTAACACAAGTTGTACCTAAAGAGTGTAGTAAACTATCACTGTATATACATTGAGGTAAAGTATACAACTCCCTCAGGCTACGTGGCCTTCGAAAGTCATTGGTTTGTTGGTGGGCTTAGGTCCTATCAACCCCGGTAGGGATAGCAATGTCACCACAACTGTTCACTGACTAGCAGGTTGAGTAATGTTAACCTTGAACATATATACTAATTTTAGTTTTAAAGTACATGTACTTCTTAAAATTTTTGAATGGTATATAACTTGTGTTATTAAATATAAAATTTGGCTATTGTTATGAAACCTACTGAAGAGGTAGCGGTAATTCTTACATATTAAAAAATATATATATATTTATTTATATTAATTTAGTGGGGAAACTCACTACAATGCCATAGTGACGGTGAAAGAAAGATTCAATATATATGTATAAATGTATTCAAAACCGAAAATTGAACTTTTAATACACATTTACATATATTGCGTCTTTTTTTAGCCACCATTAATTTTAATATTAGTTTTTTAGAAAACCATACCTCGTAAATGACTGGGATTTCGACTTGCTTTTAGAATCAACTTTCTATTTAGACGTGTAATGTACTATAGAAATGTGCGGGTTGATTCTATTTCTTAAACCATTAATGAACTACTTGACATACGTACTAAACTTTATAATCGATAATGATTAAAAGATTCCGTTTTAGTGCACTTCATCGCCGTGAATCTCAGGAGTGGTCCCAGCGAGGTATGATCTTGTTGATTTGATGAGATATGATTCTGATGAGGAATGGTTCAGGTGAGATATAATCAACGTGTGGTATATTCAGGTTCTATTGAGTCCTATTGAGATCCGGTCCTAGTGAGGTATCGTTCTTGATATACATCGTCCTGCTGAAGTCCGGTCCTGCCGAACCTTGACAGCAATTGACTTTTTTTTTTCTAGAGTGTGACAGTCACTCCTCGCGACCTGAGATTAGTAGCGATCCAGTCTATGTACCTGGATACTCTAGTATACAGGCCCGGAAGTCTTGGTCGCCCACAGCCGATACCTGCTGACACCACTCCAACCGTTACCATACGTCCATCCCTATCAGGCGCCGTCAGCAGGGGGCCTCCGCTATCACCCTGGTAGAGAGACGATGGTAATAACGGGTGTGGAAGTATAGGAATGAAATATAAAGAACAAGGCTTTAAAATGAGAAAAATTGGAAACAGAGATCCGCAAAAACCACACTATACGCAATCTGTATTAAACGAATCTACAATCACTAATGCTCACAGAAATTATATCTTAACATCCTTGATAAGCTTCACTTTCGCCTTTAATTGTTTAGTAAGCCTTCTCACCCTCTAAACGTATTTACGTAAACTCATCTGACCAAGCATCCCATCACCTAAATTGGCATTACAGCATGAAAAGTCTTTTGATATTTTGCACGCTCACCTAATTATCATTTCCTCAACAAACATCAACTAGTCAAAAATATCAAGTATACAATATACATTAATATATATTAATGAAAGCCTTATGCTTTCACCTAAAATCCACCTCTACATCTCTAGCTCCCAAACCAGCCCTCTGCTGCTAAGGTTTGCCAGCGTCAAGAAAACGGCGAATCCTCTCCTAACCTACCAGAGGTCCCAAAACAGAAAGCGAGACAGTACGTCATTTTCGCGAGCCGCTTCTGTTTTTTAGTACGACGAATTTTGGCCTTATGTAATGCATACGACCGAAATGCGACGTTCTTTGTAGGAGGACAGGTTGCCCAAAGAGCCTTGTACCCTCCCAAAATACAACTACCCACTACCTACTTCCCCCTTCCTCCACCGTCATCACCAATATAGCTCTTAAGTCACCTGACAAGCGTCCTTCTCGCCGTTCTCGAAGCCAGCACAGAGATGCGTGTCGTAGAGCACGACAGCCTTGCCGGCGTGGCTGGAGTACCAGCTCTGGCAGTCAGTGCGGGACACCACTTGCACCACCACCTTCTGCAGCACGTTGACGTGATGACCACCTGCAGCAGGAACCACATGGGGGATCAAGAGGCAATATGGGAGAAGATCAATACAAACATTGGAGAGAAGATAAGTGAGGGGAAATATGGGAAAGAGATGCAGGGGAAAAGGCAGGAAGGGGTGAGGGGAAAATAATATTCACAGTATATAAACAAATTCAATAACACAAAAATAATTCACCCCAAAAAATAAGGACAGCGTGTACATTAGAAATATTATAAAACACGATATAAGACGACACTAAGCGAAAAAATGAATATATATATATATATATATATATATATATATATATATATATATATATATATATATATATATATATATATATATATATATATGTCGGAGGAAGTATCGTGCCCGACGACGTACCGTTCGAAGCCTCGTCCGTCATGCCCCAGCCTGCGACGGTAACGTTGAGGGCGTCAGTGACGCCATCGGTGTTGAGATCAGGGAGGCACAGCGGCTGGACGTATTTACTCCACACGACGTCCTGTCCGAGCTCTAGCAGAGCTATGTCGTGGATGTATCTCTGTATCAACATCTATGTAACACACACATCAACATTGGTGTATCTATGTAACACACACATCAACATTGGTGTATCTATGTAACACACACATCAACATTGGTGTATCTATGTAACACACACAGCAACATTGGTGTATCTATGTAACTATATATATAGTTACGTCGAGGTAAAGGAAGGCTGTGAACTTCTTTTAACGAAATTTATTATCACTGGAGAAGTGTGAATGAGGTAGACCAGTTTAAAGTTAACTTAGATAAGTGAGTGACAAAAATGGAAGTTTCAAATAGTTTAAAGATGGAGCAGAGAGCTGATTGAAATACTCTGATGATGGTTTGGCTAACCTTGGAGAAATCTGCGTGAGAGATGATATCCTTCACTGGCAGGACCTGCCTAAAACCATTATTGGGGGCATTGAAGTCGTGCTCACCAGCCACAGCCACAACGTATTTGGGAGAATTCCTGTAGAGGTCAGAGTAGGATAATTATTTTATTTCACATTAAAATTTAAGATAATGTTTCTATAACGTTCGTTGTTAGATAGCAACATTTTATTGATAATATTATTAATAACTTAATTGTATCATTATATTATCAAATATTATTTTAATACTACTGCTATTTATCTTGTATAATGTTGATAATATTTATTGTTTGTTGAGACTGATAGTGTTGAGATCAAAGAAAGTAATTTACTTTCCTTCATTTGTAATTAATTTAAATTTTATATTATTTATGTTAAAAGTATACTTAAAAAACTAGTGCATTTTTGGAATTGAAAATAAGGTAAACTAATACTTATTTTTCATTAAAATTTAAGAAAATATTATTTTAAAAATTGATATATGAGAATTTTCTATTAACAATTATTTATCTTCGTTTACGTTGCTGAAAAGATGTATTCAAATACGCTTCATGAGTCACAAATAAATTTTGAAAAAATATTGAAAAAATGAATGTAATATTTCATTAAGTCAGCAGTAAGTGTTAATTTAGTAAATTTCGAAATTTATATAATGTGTGTTTAGTACATAGGTATTCAATTATGTTCAAGATTACAATAAATCTAGTGGTGTGGTAGAAGCTTGGGTAACAACCTTTCTGTATCCCCGCGGTGTAAAGGGTTGAATTCTAACACAATTCTATATTCGACAGGACCTACGTACTATTCACAAAACCTATCTACGGATTTTACAAGATACTGTACACAGAATCTTCCTGTGGAAACAATAACATACATAGGACCTATCTATGGAGACAGTTACATATAGAAGAACTACCTTGAGAAACTTACAGATGGAATCAAACCTGTGGAACGTACATACAAGAAGACCTGACCTACCTACCGACGAGCGAAAGCAGATATTATGTGAACTTCCTACAAACGCAGCATCTTAGAGTACTTAACCCACCTATGCACTCAGAATGTAGTAACTAAGAGGACCTGATATACCTACAGACACAGTAACATATAGGACCAGACCTACCTATGGACACAGTGGGCGGCGGTGAGGACGAAGCGCTTGTGTATTAGAGCCCCTCCACAGTAGTGAGCGCTCATAGCTCCAGCGACCCTGATGGAGACGAGCCAGGGAAACTCTCCAGGGCTGGCGTCTTGTCCTCCCTTCACTCTGCCGGCTCTTAGCTGTGCCCGCCCGCAGGCCACACCCGACACTGCAACCCCAGGAGATAACGTGAGGCCGGTCTCCACACACCATACTATTCTAGCATCTATAGTCTCCCCACACCAGTGAACACTATAATTTAGTCTTTTCACATCAGAGAGCTCTAGAATCTAGTATTTCCACACGAGAGAGGAGCAGAATCTAATCTCCTCACCTAAGAACACTGGAATCTTGTTTCCCTGCACCAGAGAACACTGAAATTATGTCTCTCTGCACCAGAAAATACTGGAATCTGGTCTCTGTACCAGAGAACTCTATATTCTAGATTTCTCATGTCGGAGAGCAGTAGAATCTAGTCTCCCCAACCTAGAGAACCCTGGAATTGGTCTCTCTGCTATAGAAATCCAAAGAATCTAGTTTCTCTTTGCACCAGAAAACACAAGAATCTAATCTTCCTATGCCAGAGAACACTAGAATCCAGACACTCACACTAGATAACTCTAGATTCTAATCTTGGTGGTTTCTTTTTTTATCTTTTCGTTTTAAAATAAATAGAAAGTGATTTGCATTTAGTTTACGTCAAAAACCCATACTTGTATGTTAATTTTGAAAAAAGGGCTAAAAAAATAATGAATATCACGTATACAGGTCGCTCTTAACATGAAAGTTTCAAGAGATTTGATAATTATTAAAAAATGCAAAAGTTTCGTTTCTCTCCTAACTTGTGGAGCACAACTATGAAACCGACTTAAGAGAAAAATATATGTATATCAGAATTTATAAATACTAGAAATTAAAAAAAATCATTCATTAAAACAATTCATCGTTAAAAAAAGGATAGACATGGAAGAAATATAATATTTTTTACTAAATGCATGATATAAATCTTGTTGTCCCAGTGCAAGTTGTGAGGATTTTTTCTTTATAAAGAGTCAAAATAGGACAGCAATACTCACCTAACTGGGCGTTGGTGGACTTACAGAAGGCGGAGAGTTGAGCACTGGAGTCTGGCTTCATTGACTCGAATAATCCACAATATTCCCAGTCATGGAGGTTCGGACATCAGAGTTAAGATAGTAGCACTGGACAGAGCAAGCTATTTAGGACAGGAGAAGAGTGCTGGACTAGGTACTAGAGATACAAGCTTAGAATAGTGTAGTTTATGTGAATGAGAGCTTAGTTCTGGACTACGCAAGATTTTGTGAATAACAAATTAATTCTGGACTATATTAAAGCCTGCGTCCTTGACAGGAAAGTGAGAAAAAATCTAGCGCGTTATCAAGCATTAGAAGCCTATTAAACCATATTCTAAAAGGCGAAAATTGTCTTGAGTTTAGATTTTAGGGATAAAACTTTAATATCAAACATTATTTGCAACTGAGATTATGAGATAGGGAACTTAGCACCGAATGTTATTTTATGGAGTATAGATTTAGCACATTACATTATTGACCAGGTGTTGGAAGCTTGGAACTGAACTAAATTTGAGAAAATTATTGGAGAAGGACGAGGATTGAATCAGGGTCCTGGAATACCAAGAAATATTTGGTAAGATATATATATATATATATATATATATATATATATTATATATATATATATATATATATATATATATATATATATATACACACAAGTGTGTGTGTGTGTGTGTGTGTGTGTGTGTGTGTGTGTGTGTGTGTGTGTGTGTGTGTGTGTGTGTGTGTGTGTGTGTGTGTAAGTAAATCACGAAGAAATTAACACGTGATGAACAATGTCAGACCACGAAGGAAGGACAGGAATTTCCTTACGTACTTTTGTATTTAATATTACATCTTCAGAAGAATCCTTCCTCTGAAGGATCAGTGATTTTTTAACAGCTTATGTTTCGTGGAAATAACTAATCGTCGGTAAGAGTATTGTCTTAACAGAAGAATGAGTTGTTTCGAAAGCAGTTGATGAGCTGTGAAGATCATTGACAAGTAATAACAGTTGGTGACAGAGAATATCCTTGTGATTAGTGTTCAATGTAAATTATCTTGGATATGTAGAGCAATCAACTACGTTGTGTTAATAGCATGATAGAATAATAATAAAGAACCTTACTGGGACATTCTGCAAAATAGAATACCAAGAAATATTTGGTAAGATACGTGAAAAACAAACTAAGATGCATAAAAAAGCAGGCAAGATATAGTGGAACACAAGCTAGAATAGAGCATTATAAACTAAGATACACCAGATACAAGCAGGTGGGAAATTGTGAGAAATAACAGGTTTCAGTGCGTGGAAAAGACCAACTACGCCGATGGAAAAGCATAGTAAATAAATGTACTATGATATCAAGTGAAGAGATGAAAAGAGCGGAGGAAACATGTCTTAAGGATTAGAATCTGCTTGCCTTATTATAGAACTACGTTATTGTGGCTTATTGTTTGAATATATATAAATTCTTCTTATGTTCCGTTACTGTGAACTAGTTTGAGATGGAAGACACATATTAATGACAGAGCTGGCAGAGCTGGCAATTGCAACCCTAGGCATTAATATTAAGTAAAAGACCCGGCAGTTAGGAAAAGTCTTATCTAACCATAGCTAATGACCCATCGCCTGATAGCATATATTGGCCTACTGCGGCTGCCCAGTCCCAAGAAACTTAGGTGTTTTGTAACTCGTTTTTTTTTTTATTGTTGCCGCCGGAGATGGCTAGTGTACCCCATGCTCATCCTGTGAGCGGTTGCGCTTTTGTTGCGAACAAAAATCCTGTTGTTGTTCGCTTTGGCTTAGGCTCTAGGAGACTCTTGCCGCCGACCCTTCGGTGAGAGGCGGAAGCTCTTCCACTGAGATATCGGGTGGCCCAGTAGGGATGATCTCAGAGACAGGAAGTATACCTCCCCTGAGACTGTATACTTCCCCCGCCTCCCTCTAAGCACATAGGAAATTAGTGATCCACGCCCATGTCATATAAATTGTCAACCACACGATCGTGTAATACTTTTCTTTTTATGTTATTTTTTTAAAGAAACTTTATATGTAACTATTGTTTTTCCTTCAGCCATACTCTCCTCCCATACGCTTCATGCCGGTTTTTAAATTTCAGAACTATAGCAATTGTGGTGAGAATTTTGTTTGTATTCAAAATGTCTATGACGAAGATGCGGCTGGAAATTCCATCTTTTCCAGCAATTAATTAAAAACTCCTAACCCGTGAAGGTATTGATCAATGTTGCCAACCATCTCAATTCTGTTTTTCATTGTTCACTAAATGCTAGCGTTTTCAAGGATCATTTTTCTAATAGAGAAACGTGTTAACGTTTCTCTAAAAGGACTAATAATATGTATAAACTTTAAGTTATTGCTAATCTTTATGTAGGTAAAACTTTTCTGAGGACTTAGTAGATGGTAAATACATTCGTTGCTTATTTTGAATTAAGTCAACTGAAATTGAGTATTCGATGATAATTTCCAGTGACTTGACTCTCTGAGATGAATCTGACTATCTGAACTTAAAATCAAAATCGGCTTGAAATAATATACTGATTCATAAGTTCCCCCCTGACTGTGTGAGTTACTTAGCAACATGCTTACTTGCATACAGCCCTGACTCAACAAATCACTTGTCGTAACTGGTTTATCGCAAGTTAATTGATACTTGCTGAAGGATTTCCTTCATTTTTGCCTGACAGACAAACTTACCGACTTCCTAATTGGTTCGACTTGGTTTTTGAGTGAGTGGTTTGAATACTTATCTGTCTCCTGATTTTGAGGGACTCGTACTTCAAAGTATCGAACGACTGACTGACTGACTGACTGACTGTTGACTGACTGACTGTGGCTGTTGACTGACTGGTTGACTGTTGACTGACTGACTGGTAAGAAGAAGAGCTGATTATCTGCATACTTACGAAATGGATGACCAGAAGTTCATCTTGATAAAAACTTCACTCACCTATCACAAATATTATTACCAGAGAAACACCTCCACAACTGGTCAATATGCCGTTCGAACGGACATCAACTGAGCCCTCGACTGCCTTACCGACTGAAGTGTCCAAATGAATGACCCAATGCTGACTGAAGGTCAACTTGTTGACTTACAGACTTGTTTTCCAGAGTGAGTTGACTGACTTAAAGTGGGCGAACTTCCATGTGTTTGATTGATTGTTGGTGAGGATGACTGACCGTTTAAACTACCTGTTGGAGTTGATTGTTCACTGTCACTTCAACTTTTGTTCCTATTTGCGACACGTCAACGGAGAAAGCTGACGGGAAACTGTTTTCGAATATGCTCGCTATAGCTTTATTTTTGGATGTGCGTTGTTATTGATGTATTGTACATACGCACCTGTAACTATGTGCGCACAAGTAGCTACATACACATATACGCATATGCCTAAATGTACACACACACACACACACACGTGACTATATATACATACACATATGTGACTATATACACACATATGGCCTGATATGTGCATTCATGTGTGTCTATTTGTACACAATAACATGTGACTACGTGTACCTGCATTCGTATGCAACATATGTACATGCGCATATATTAGCATACGCAACAATTCAAAGATTAAATTATAATTGCCGTAACTTAATAAATTTATAACAAATATGTACAATTAATACAGTATAACATAACTTTAATATTTAAACTGTTCTTCAATGTTCTTACCTCATACTTTTCCATCGGCAGTAAAACATTAGTTTTCATTTCCAAGTAAACTGCATTCAACCAAAAAATACTTAATAATGATATAATTTTGCAAGATATTACCGCTATCAATTATACTACTGGTGTTCGAATTATAATCGAGCATTATAAGTCTCAAGGCAGCATTCTTCCGTTGGCAAGTCGCATAAACCACTCACCTGCGTAAAAAGCTGCACTTTATTCTTTGAAAAAATGTCCAGCCTTAAACGATACTCCAGAAGAGTACATACAAGTTTTTGGGCCTCAAATTGTCTAGACTTGGGTGAGATTCTGAAAAATCTCTCATCAGTTAATCCTCATCAATTATTATTTGTGAACTCTGATATGTTGTATTTACAAAAACATTATTAACTTGTTTATTTTTTCTTCCTGGGGTGAAATAGCAGAAACCCAGAAATTTGACTTTAATTTTACAAATAACCCAACAACGTATATGAAATGAAAGTGACAAAAAAATATTTACATTTTTATTTCATTTCATATATGTGAGTTGGATAATTTTTCAGTCACGTTATTGAGACTTTGAATTACAATTTTATAAATGTTTTAAGTATATATAATTGAGAGGTTTTTCCGATGCCCATGTTAGTAGCAGTCCTCGTCAGCACCAGGCAACCTGAGAAACCAGGAACACCTCGCTCCGCCTGCAAAGCTTAGGTAGAGACTAGTCAGACATGGTAATATATAACAGAGGAAACGGAATTGCATCAGGAATTAAATTACAGTACATATCAATGTTTTCAGTTGGTGCCTGTCATGGATGTGTATATACATATATATATACACCTAGAGGTAAATCCCGTGTCTTGAGTGCATATACACAGAGAGTTGGCTTTTTAAACTATGTTCACGGTTAAAATTAAATTAGTTGTTTGATCAGAAAGCCGTTGTGGTCTTTATTAATAACCTTTTCCCGGTTAATAGGCTTTTAAGTCCAACACGAAATCAACTCTTGGAATTGGACTTGAGGCCTGTCAACGTCTGGAGGGTTATTAATACCATCACTTCATCTTAGTGACCGACGAGCGAGTATGCTTATAACAATTCCCGTTGTCGGGAACACCGGGAATTGGTAATTCCCGGTAGTAAATAGGAAATTTTACTACCTATTTACTACCTGGAGTCCCCCTCTAATATTTAACTCTCAATATATATGAGTCAATGTAGGAATTACACCTCTCGGTGTATATATATTTGTTGGACATGTAACTTGTCTAAGTGTAAAGTGCAACAGAAAACGAAAATTACACGTAACAAAATAAATGAGTAGCATTTAACACTGGTATTTCGATTCTCATTAATTGGGATGGGAAGCCTATTTTACTTATTCATGCCCCTCCCACTCCCAAGGCCCAAAACAAAGCTTTCCCTATAAGGCAATCTGTTAACTGCTTGGTGAACAGAAGTTTCAGGTGCAAGGAAACCTGCCCAGGATTCGAACCCGGGACCATTCGTATTCGATTCCCGTAATTCTATGTCTAGTTAATAAATTAATAGTTACACTATTTCAAAAAATTAATAAACTAAATTACTTATACTGATATCATTAAGGGATCCAGAATGTCTATTTAGGTATACCTTTCTTTTCGGTATTCAGTATATATCGAGTTTACTTTAATCCTGAACTATTTTTTTAACTAAAATATTTTTCCTTATAAGTTTGTAAATGTTAATGGATTAACCTACTAGAACCTGTAGGCCTCAAGGACAGTACCAGAGTTATGCTATCACATATCTACAAGATAAATGTATATGTTGATATATACGTTTACAGTAGAATTTGATAATAATTATAACATTGGCAAGTTATGTTATATAACAATTTTGAATTCAAGTTACACATTATATCAAATTACAGAAGTTAACTTCCCATTGGACTGTGTGACAGAAAATGCAAGAACATATATTTTATATATTTGATCTGAGAGGTCTAATATCAAACAACTATCGTACACACTCAGAATCATTATATAATATATAATGATTCCATTATCATTATATGTATAATAAAATGAAAAAATATATAAAGTTAATAAAACAAGAGATCTATAAATTACAGCTATGCATTCATATAATACATTTGTGATGTACTAGATACATCCAGATACAACTTATTATACATATTAAATATAGTTTTATCTCAGTCTTTAGAATTATTTTATATAAATAAATGTTATAAACTTTTGGATAAGACTCTTGGCAAGTTAGTAGTGTCGAAAGAAAGAAACTTGAAGACTTCCCTTCAGGTCCTCAGTCTTGGGTCAAGGATTTTTGTTTTCAAATATCAGAGTAGAATGATAAGAGGGATCAATTTAGAAAAAGTAAGTCAAAGATCACTAACGCTATACAGAGGGTTAGAAGATAACGGAAGCACTAACGTAGCAGAGACAAAAAAATCAGCAATGCCTTATTTACACTTGGGAGTTAAATTAATGGGGATATGTTATATATCCCCATTAATTTAACTTGAATCCCCCCTTCAAATTTAATTTGATATATAACTAATGTTATACAGACACAGTTCAATGGCGAGAGAGCAAGCGATCAATGTCGTATTTACAAAGTGACAAAGAAGACAAAAATATTCTTAGAAGTCGTGTGTCTGTGTGTTTGCACAATTAAATGTTTCATGGTCAATTATTAGCTGTTAATAATAATTTATTTATAAAATCAGAGCGCTGGTGTTTGTCCTTAACGATGAATTGCTTGGGTGCATCAGCCTTCTGTTGTGGTAGAAGTAGCAATAGTTGTAGGGGATAATAGTGGTAGAAGTAGCAACAATTAGAGTGTTAACAGTAATAGTGTTGAAAGAATTAGTTATATTAGTGGTAGTAACAGTAGTTGTTGTGGTAGTAACAGCTGTTGTTATGGTAGTAACAGCTGTTGTGGTAGTAACAGCTGTTGTTATGGTAGTAACAGCTGTTGTGGTAGTAACAGCTGTTGTTATGGTAGTAACAGCTGTTGTGGTAGTAACATCTGTTGTTGTGGTAGTAACCGCTGTTGTTGTGGTAGTAACAGCTGTTGTTGTGGTACTAACAGCTCTTCTAGTGGTAGTAGCAGCTTTTGCAGTGGTAATAACAGCTGTTGCAGTGGTAGTGGCAGTTGTTGTAGTGGTAGAAATAGCTGTTGTAGTGGTAGTAGCAGTAGCTGGGTATGGTCAGAAGTATTTACTTGAGTAGTAGAAACAGCAGTAATATTAGCAGTAGTAGAAGTTGCAGGAGCAGCAGTAGTAGACGCAGAAGTAGAAGTAAGTAGCATTTATTGTAGATGTAGGAACGAAAGAAGTAATATCGCGTACAATATAAACCAGTCTACCAGACATGAATATAATAGTATAGATTATAATTGTTTTATTGGCACTGGTATTAAAAAAATATTGGTAATTGTAAACAAAACTGGAATCTGGATATATACAACACATATTTGATCTGCAGGAAGTTTAAATATTAAGTGCTGGTGTTTGATTTAGTGTTGGGCTTAAGGCCTATCAACCTTTGGAGAGTTATTAAGGTCAACCTAAGTGTTTACTGACCAACCAGTAAGTATGCTTTAGTCGTGAAAATAGTCCAGGACTAAAGTAAACTCTCAATATATATATACATATATATATATATATATATATATATATATATATATATATATATATATATATATTGAATTTATTGGTGACTATCTCTCTCTTCTCTCTGAATTATTGTGTGATCTTTTCATTTTTTGTTTTCCTACGTGCTTGTATGGTAAAGAAAAGATCAATATATAACAGTGAATTGTATATATTATTTGTAAACTAATATAATTCAAAGAAATGTTTTTATACTTATAAAAAAAGACATAGAAGATTTATGATAATATTTATGTACATCTGTGGTTTTACTAATGTGTGTCATACTTTACCATACTTTTCGTAAGCATAATTCTCTTTGACAGAGATGTAGCTACGTCGTTGGTTCGTCCCACATTCTTACCTGGGAAAGAAACAATAAATTATTAGTAATAGAGTTAGTTATTATAATTGATTATATTATTGATATTATCTCATCCAAAGCTCTCCTGAACACGATCTTTCTCCCCGGTGACCTAACAGCCCTTCAGTACAGGTTTAAACTGGATCTTCTTCAGTTAACTTACAATTTCAATTTCTTGTTTTATTGTGCACCCCATACTCATCCAGTGGGCGGTGGTGTAAAGGGTTAAAGAGGCACATAATCGGTTCAGGAACTGAACCCCTAGTTCGTTTAGCTAAGCAAATAACAGTCTTTTGACGCTAGTTACACAAATAGTCACTGCTTTTATCATAAAAGCGGTGAAATTCTGTGGGGAAGGATACGCATTACCGTGCTCCACTGCCTAAACGACTAAGCGGCGCGCGTAGAGCGGGGTACTTGGGAGCACAGGCGCGGCGCTTTCTGGCTATATATATATATATATATATATATATATATATATATATATATATATATATATATATATATATATATATATATATATACACACATACATATACAATCACCTACACAAATACACACATCAATAATCTTTTACAAAGCCATCAATAGTTACAGACTGTTACAGGTCGTTTACCACAACAAATACAGTACTGCTTATATAATTTACTACGAACTCCAAGTCCCATCCAGTAGGTGCTAAAGGAAGGGCTGCAGATATGGAAATTGGCTAAGTTCCTGCAGGAGGTGCCAAGTTGCAATGAACGTGTGTGTGGCAGCATCATTTATCCTGTGAGTGAACATACCGCCAGAGAGAGCAAGTTATCACTAAAACAAACCCTAGTTCTCGTAGAGAGTAAAGGAACTCGAGAATGTGTATGAGGGAAAAGGACTGTAAACAACTCAGCGATTTTCCCTCCTCGATGCCCCTAGAGTGTATTAGTGGGCCTCAGGTAAATATTAACAGCTGTGGGTGTTATGATTTCCTGTCAGCGTTCCACCTAGCGCACCCGCCATGTCCTCTGGCGCCACCGCCCACAAAACGATTCACATTGATTGTCAAGTTTTACTTGCTTAAAGCGTATTATTATTTACTAACAATCCCTCCTTTTTCCTGATTTGTTTCATCATATTTGACGGGAATGACCATAGCATTAGTTTTCAACTTGATATACTGGTGTGAGTCAGGTTATTACACTTTAGGGTAAGGGTAGATTTAGAATATATTAACTTGTCTGCTCTTCCTCGTCTCCAGTATGTCTGGCCCAGTCCCCCATGTTATGAGGCGCTGCTGGAGTGGGCGGCCGAGTCTGCCCTGCGCTGCCACTCACTCGCCACTCGCCTTGTCAACACCTCCTAGTCAGCGCTAGCTATAAATAAATTTTGCATGCTAAATAAAAATGCTGCTAGTAGCCTCGGGTTGTATTCTGAGGAACGAAGCGCAATGAACGAAGGTACATAACAGGTAGAGTGGGAAATTGTATCTGGGTGAATGTAGTACCCACCACCCACATTACCCCACCCCCCTCTGCTTCCTCGCACCACCACACACACACACACACACACACACACACACCACACACACACACACACACACACAGTTTACATTTGGTCAGGTCTACAGCGCGGTAGGATAAATTATTCGCACACCCTCCGTCACTATGTGATGGAGTGCGAAAAGATACGTGAATTTAGAGACAATTCTATAACCAATGTTCCAGCGATGTGTAAATATTTCATTCAAAATGATCTGCTACCAGAAATTTTAGCCAAATATCCCCAGTTTGCTAACTGTAGGTAGTAACTGAGTGATTGTAACCTATCCACCGCTGCCCACTGGATGGGGGGCGGTGTGCAGGACAACATATAAATTTTGACACTAGCTCTTCACATGTCAGTTGCTTAATTTAGAACCTGTACTTGAGGTCGATCTCGAACCCATTGTTGATGTGACGACATATATTGAATTTTGTAACTTGCTCATCAAGATTGTAACTTGCTTAGCTAAATGAATTGTGGGGTTCAGTCCCTGAGCCCATTATGTGCCTCTGTAACCCTTTCCACTACCGCCCACAAGATGGGTATGGGGTGCATAATAAATGAACTAAACTAAACTAACACACACACACACACACACACACACACACACACACACACACACACACACACACACACACACACACACACACAGGCACAGGTGGGCGAGGACAGGTACACAGAGAATGACAAAGAGGTGTGTGAAGAACTCAACAAAAGGTTCCAGGAGGTCTTTACAATAGAACAGGGAGATATCACGGCGCTGGGAGAGGTGGCAGCAAACCAGGTGACCTTGGATAGGTTCGAAATTACAAGAGATGAGGTCAAAAAGCACCTATTGGAGCTGGATGTGAGAAAAGCTGTTGGGCCGGATGGAATCTCGCCATGGGTATTGAAAGAGTGTGCAAGAGCACTTTGCTTACCACTCTCCATAGTGTATAGTAAGTCACTGGAAACGGGGGACCTACCAGAAATATGGAAGACTGCTAATGTAGTACCAATATACAAAAAGGGTGACAGACAAGAGGCACTGAACTACAGGCCAGTGTCCTTAACTTGTATACCATGCAAGGTGATGGAGAAGATTGTGAGAAAAAACCTAGTAACACATCTGGAGAGAAGAGACTTCGTGACAACCCATCAACATGGGTTCAGGGAGGGTAAATCTTGCCTTACAGGATTGATAGAATTCTACGATCAGGTGACAAGAATTAAGCAAGAAAGAGAAGGGTGGGCGGACTGCATTTTTTTGGACTGTCGGAAAGCCTTTGACACAGTACCCCATAAAAGGTTGATGCATAAGCTGGAGGAACAGGCAGGAGTAACAGGTAGGGCGCTCCAGTGGATAAGGGAGTACCTAAGCAATAGGAAACAGAGAGTTACAGTGAGGGGTGAGACCTCAGACTGGCGTGAAGTCACCAGTGGAGTCCCACAGGGCTCTGTACTTGGACCTATCCTGTTTCTGATATACGTAAATGATCTCCCAGAGGGTATAGACTCATTCCTCTCAATGTTTGCTGACGACGCCAAAATTATGAGAAGGATTAAGACAGAGGAGGACAGCTTGAGACTTCAAGAAGACCTGGACAAGCTGCAGGAATGGTCGAACAAATGGCTGTTAGAGTTTAACCCAAGCAAATGTAATGTAATGAAGATAGGGGTAGGAAGCAGGAGACCAGATACAAGGTATCATTTGGGAGATGAAATACTTCAAGAGTCAGAGAGAGAGAAAGACCTGGGGGTTGATATCACGCCAGACTGTCCCCTGAAGCTCATATCAAGAGGATAACATCAGCAGCATATGCCAGGTTGGCTAACATAAGAACGGCCTTTAGAAACTTGTGTAAGGAATCTTTCAGAACATTATATACCACATATGTCAGACCAATCCTGGAGTATGCGGCTCCAGCATGGAGTCCCTATCTAGTCAAGCATAAGACTAAACTGGAAAAGGTTCAAAGGTTTGCCACCAGACTAGTACCCGAGCTGAGAGGTATGAGCTACGAGGAGCGACT
>WNGS01028583.1:5580421-5640823 GCA_020271785.1 Procambarus virginalis | reverse complement strand
GAGCATTGTATCATCGATATTATTTGCGTGAGGCAACCCCCCACTGATGTCGTAACAAGTCAGTAGCCAGCCCATGTTTCTGTAACACCGTTACATCCTGCAGTATTAATTATCACTTTATTAATGCTTATAAATACTTAACCCTTTACTTTTTAGGTCGATTAAAGTTGAAACAGAATACATAAGCCAGGATGGTGAGCTGAATAAAGATGATTTATTAAGCGGATGGAGCCTTTAGCTGATCCCTTCCTGTGATTGGCTGTTGTGTGAATGTCAACAAAGAATATCTACCAATGATATGCATTTATTATGCACCCCATACCATCTGTGGGCGGAGCTTGGAACCTCCTACCCGCGAGCACAACAACCCACCTTATGGGTTGCTGTTGGCTATTTTAGTGCGTTGGAAAAAAAGAGATGGCGTTAGTTGTATTTGTGGGGTAATTTGTTATAAGTGTAATTTGATGTCAACAGATGGCGTAAGCTGTATCTTATGGCTACTGTTGACCAGCCAGTTGATAGTGTTCTTTTTTGCCGACAGATGGCATCAGCTGTATCATTATTACTTCCGAATTCCTTTAAACACTGATCCGCAAAGCCCGTAGCTTATGTTAAATTTTATACTATTCTGGTATTAGGTAACAATTACTTTCTTTTATCTGCTGTTAAGAATATCATTATATAACGTCTGCTTAGGATGTACTGTTCTTTGTTGAGATGGCCGAAATATTATTAAAACAACAAATGATGCATAAAATAACAGCATTTCACACTAAAAATACTTTGATATACTGAATTTGGTAATAAATTCCAATCTAGGAATCTCCAATGACGAAACTGTACTGTGTTCGCTTAGCCGGGTATACTGTATATAACAGTTAATAATAAATCATTTTGTAGGGGACAGGCAGCCAGTGTATATATACATGTTAGCTTATACCAAGGTCCCACAAAGATGGAACTATGGAGTAAGACTGGGTGCTGCCGGGGCTGAACTTTATCACCCTTACAAGCACAATTTTTGTTAAATCTTCACAAGGAAGAACAACTGTAAATGTTGGAATAGTTTATTACAACATACAAGCTAAAGAAACCAGTTCAGAAACTGAGGAAATAATGCTGCCGAAAAAAAACATGAAAAAATCAACTCGTGCAGAGTGGTAGACATTCTGGCCAAAACAGGAATTTCACATTGATCTTAATGCTGATATGTTGATGTGATTATCATAATATAAAGATGTTAAGGCAGGCTGGTTTAGTTAATTATTATGCACCCCATACCCATCTTGTGGGCGGTAGTGGAAAGGGTTACAGAGGCACATAATGGGCTCAGGGACTGAACCCCACAATTTATTTAGCTAAGCAAGTAACAATCTTGATGAGCTAGTTACAAAATTCAATAGACATCGTCACACTAGGAAAGCCTTTTTATTCATTAAATTGTATAAGGAAAAATGAAAAGAACCTAACTTAATTTATGTTGCTAATTTGTTTTGCTTACGTGGCTCCAAAAAATGAAGTGATTTGATAAAATAACTATTCCCAAGATTACCAGCATAGTGCCGTCGGGATGATGGGCATATAGCCTCGGGTACCATCATCTTTTGTACGGTCGTGATGGTCGAGCGGGTTAAGGTCTCCTGTACACCAGTTGCATAGTGCTCGGGGTGTGGAGTTTTCAGTTGCATATATATGCCTGGGGACCATTCAGGCTTGTTCGCATATATATATATATATATATATATATATATATATATATATATATATATATATATATATATATATATATATATATATATATATATATCGTACCTGCTTGATACCTAGTAGCCAGAACGCACTTCTCGGCCTATTATGCAAGGCCCGATTTGCCTAATAGGCCGAGTGATTTTTTTTTATTTTCAACACATTGTTTCCTATTGGTTTATTTTAAATATATTATTATATTATATTAAGAACATAAATTATTGATTTAATTAAGTTAGTTTAAGTTAGGTTAAAATAGGTTAGGTTAGGATAGGTAGGGTTGGTTACGTTCGGTCATCTATCTAAGTTAGTTTTAACTAAAATTGAAAGAAATTAACTTATACATAATGAAATGGACAGATTTATCATTTCATAAGAAAAAAATTGGAATAATATATAAGTTCAGGAAAACTTGGCTTATTAAGCAAATCGGGCCTTGCATAGTAGCCCAAGTACGACGTTCTGGCTATTAGGTACAACATATATATATATATATATATATATATATATATATATATATATATATATATATATATATATATATATATATATATATATATATATATATATATATATATATACTTACTCAATATTACAACCCCAATGTAAGACTATTAACAGTTAAAATCTTCTAGTTAACAGGCATATAGTTATTAAATGAAGTTGAGTGATGTGATGGACATAATCTTGGCTTCATAAGAACGACGCCCGCCAGTGTTTACACTTAGTATCTGAAGGCCCACAAACATGGTCGAACGCACAAAACACTTGACTGTGGCCAGTTTTTGGGTAGACTCCTATTACATTTATTGTGTGATAGTTATACTTATATATAATAATATGTATTAAGAGTAAACGCTTAACATGTAATATTAATTAATAAAATAAAGTCAGAAGCTACACGCCTGTCTCTCCATGCCTTATGTGTTAATTTTGGGCGCTCTTGTACTTGTGCGCTAGCTGGCGTTCACAACTGATCTCGCCTGCAAGGACTAGATTTAGTCAATCATAATGATAATAATATGCATTTATTTAGCGGAATACATTTTTAGGCCCATTCAGAAATAATCGAAACATTATAATAATTTATTTTTGTTGTATTAAAAATATCAACAAAACCCATTGGTACTCTAAATATGAACACTAGAAAACCTTCAATACCACAGGGAAACTTCCCATCTACTGCAGATACATCGATAGTATATACGTATTTGTGAAAAAAACTCCTAGAATTGTCGCTATTAAAGGATCTACTTATCCGAGTTAACTTTACTCATGAACTAGGCGTCGATGGTACACTCCCTTTCCTCCATGTCTACGTGCAGCCCGTCCTCCAAACAAAGATCCAAAAGTGATTCCATGCACCCGCCAAACCCCCTTTTGTTTATGAATGAAAAGCAGTTTACACACGACTCACAACTGCTGGCGTTCGAACATATCCGGAACAAGTGCTTCACTGACGAATTTTGTTCGAATCACAACGCTATAAATGCTCAGCCCGTCCTCCAAACAAAGATCCAAAAGTGATTTCATCCACCCGCCAAACCCCCTGTTTATGAATGAAAAACGGTTTACACACGACTCACAACTGATTTCGTTCGAACACTTCCGGAACAAGTGCTTCACTGACGAGTTTCGTTCAAACCACGTCGCTATAAATGCTTCACCCACGTACTACAAATACAAATAATCGCCAACCGAACCTAAACACCTAACCTAACCTAACCTATGCCTATATATGCACAATATGCTAATATATTATAATATTAATTTATATTTGAGAAAATTCTTGTTTTGAATGAACAGCATGTTAAAATTTATGAATGCGTCTGTGGGGGCGACGGCTGGATGTAATGGACTTGAGTCGAGGACGGGTTGAAATGCTTCACCCACGTACTACAAATACAAATAATCGCCAACAGAACCTAAACACCTGACCTAACCTATCCTATGCCTATATATACACAACATACCAATATATTATAATATAATTTATACTTGAGAAAATTCCCGTTTTGAATGAACAGCATGTTAAAATGTATGAATGCGTCTGTGGGGTCGACCGCTGAATGTAATGGACTTGAGTCGAGGACGGGTTGCTACGTGAGAACCTAAGACAACTTTCACCACAGAAGGTTATACTAAACCCACCAACACTGGAATGTGTATGAATGGTCAGACTGATATAAGAATAGTGTAATAAACGCAATTATACTCAGAGCTCTTACTCATTGTTCTGACTGGTATAAAATCTACAAGGAACTGCAGAGAAGCCTTCAAGTATTAACTACACAAATTGAGAAGTCAGCACCACTAACTGTTTTAATAAATATTAACATAGACAAGGATTTACTCCAAAAATATATTATTTATGCAATGTTAAATGGGATTCTTGTACTGTGATTTATGTATTTGTACTCACTGAATTTGTGAGTTCCTTGACGGACTTGAAGAAGAGGGGGGCAGAAATAGCCTAAGCTACTCTATCCCTTTGAGATGTACTTTTTCTTGTCTCAATAAACATACTTGAACTTGAACTTGAGAAGTCAACACCCATATCAGAAGATATTTAGGAACAATTTTATAACTCCCTTTCCATAAAACTCTATTACAAAATCCACTATGAGCTCTTTTTAATGGCAAAATTTAGCCATTTTGTGTAACAACTATTATAATCTCATACATTTAATAATCATAGTAATCAAAATATTCATATTTTTTATATACAAGAGATGAAACAGGAAGCCATAAGCTAGATCTGTGTGTCGCTCCTGAGGACGTCAATGAGGAGACGGACTTTTAGCAAATACCTTCCTGTGATTGGCTGTTGCTGGGAATGCCAACACTCTTTCTATAAATTATATACAAACTAAGAAATAAGTCTTTTTGCACAACAATCTCTTTATTTCAAACACAACCTCTTCGTTGTGTACAAGACAGAAATTTCCATCTAACTGAAAAATCGAGTTCAATAAGAAAACGGAGCATTGTATCATCGATATTATTTACGTGAGGCAACACCCGCTGATGACGTCACAAGTCAGGTAGCCAGCGCATGTTTCTGTAACACCCGTTACATCCTGCAGTATTTAATTATCACTTTATTAATGCTTATAAATACTTAAACCTTTACTTTTTAGGGCGATTAAAGTTGAAACAGAATATCATAAGCAAGGATGGTGTGCTGAATAAAGATGATTTATTAAGTGGATGGAGCTTTTAGCTGATCCCTTCCTGTGATTGGCTGTTGTGTGAATGTCAACAAAGAATATCTGCCAATGATATGCCATTTATTATGCACCCCATACCATCTGTGGGCGGAGCTTGGAACCTCCTACCCGAGCACAACAACCCACCTTATGGGTTGCTGTTTGGCAATTTATAGTGCGTTGGAAAAAAAAGAGATGGCGTTAGTTGTATTTTGTGGGGTAATTTGTTATAAGTGTAATTTGATGTCAACAGATGGCGTAAGCTGTATCTTATGGCCACTGTTGACCAGCCAGTTGATAGTGTTCTCTTTTGCCGACAGATGGCATCAGCTGTATCATTATTACTTCCGAATTCCTTTTAAACACTGATCCGCAAATCCCGGAGCTTACGTAAAATTTTATACTATTCTGGCATTAGGTAACAATTACTTTTCTTTTATCTGCTGTTAAGAATATCATTATATAACGTGTGCTTAGGATGTACTGTTCTTTGTTGAGATGGCCGAAATATTATTAAAACAACAAATAATGCATAAAATAACAGCATTTCACGCTAAAAATACTTTGATTTATTGAAATTTGGTAATAAATTCCAATCTAGGAATCTCCAATGACGAAACTGTACTGTGTTCGCTTCAGCCGGGTATACTGTATATAACAGTTAATAATAAGTCATTTTGTAGGGGACAGGCAGCCAGTGTATATATACATGTTAAGCTTATACCAAGGTCCCACAAAGATGGAACTATGGAGTAAGACTGGGTGCTGCCGGGGCTGAACTTTATCACCCTTACAAGCACAATTTTTTGTTAAATCTTCACAAGGAAGAACAACTGTAAATGTTGGAATAGTTTATTACAGCATACAAGCTAAAGAAACCAGTTCAGAAACGGAGCTCAGAATATTGAGTTCAGAAACTCAATATTACAACCCCAATGTAAGACTATTAACTGTTAAAATCTTCTAGTTAACAGGCATATAGTTATTAAATGAAGTTGAGTGATGTGATGGACATAATCTTGGCGTCATAAGAACGACGCCCGCCAGTGTTTACACTTAGTATCTGAAGGCCCACAAACATGGTCGAACGCACAAAACACTTGACTGTGGCCAGTTTTTGTGTAGACTCCTATTACATTTATTGTGTGAGAGTTATACTTATATATAATAATATGTATTAAGAGTAAACGCTTAACATGTAATATTAATTAATAAAAACAAAGTCACAAGCTACACGCCTGTCTCTCCATGTCTTATGTGTTAATTTTGGGCGCTCTTATACTTGTGCGCTAGTTGGCGTTCACAACTGATCTCGCCTGCAAGGACGAGATTTAGTCAATCATAATGATAATAATATGCATTTATTTAGGGGAATACATTTTTAGGCCAATTCAGAAATAATCGAAACATTATAATAATTAATTTTTGTTGTATTAAAAATATAAATAAAACCCATTGGTACTCTAAAAATGAACACTAGAAAACCTTCAATACAACATGGAAACGTCGCATCTACTGCAGATACATTGATAATATATACGTATTTGTGAAAAAAAACTCCTAGAATTGTCGCTATTAATGGATCTACTTATCCGAGTTTACTTTACTCATGAACTTGGCGTCGATGGTACACTCCCTTTCCTCCATGTCTACGTGAGAACCTAAAACAACTTTCACCACAGAAATTTCTGTTGTTAAAAGACAGAAATTTCCATCTAACTGAATAATCGAGTTCAATAAAAAAACGGAGCATTGTATCATCGATATTATTTGCGTGAGGCAACCCCCACTGATGTCGTAACAAGTCAGGTAGCCAGCCCATGTTTCTGTAACACCCGTTACGTCCTGCAGTATTTAATTATCACTTTATTAATGCTTATAAATACTTAACCCTTCACTTTTTAGGGCGATTAAAGTTGAAACAGAATATCATAAGCAAGGATGGTGAGCTTAATAAAGATGATTTATTAAGTGGATGGAGCCTTTAGCTGATCCCTTCCTGTGATTGGCTGTTGTGTGAATGTCAACAAAGAATATCTACCAATGATATGCCATTTATTATGCACCCCATACCATCTGTGGGCGGAGCTTGGAACCTCCTACCCGAGCCCAACAACCCACCTTATGGGTTGCTGTTTGGCTATTTATAGTGCGTTGGAAAAAAACGAGATGGCGTTAGTTGTATTTTGTGGGGTAATTTGTTATAAGTGTAATTTGATGTCAACAGATGGCGTAAGCTGTATCTTATGGCTACTGTTGACCAGCCAGTTGATAGTGTTCTCTTTTGCCGACAGATGGCATCAGCTGTATCATTATTACTTCCGAATTCCTTTTAAACACTGATCCGCAAATCCCGTAGCTTATGTTAAATTTTATACTATTCTGGTATTAGGTAACAATTACTTTTCTTTTATCTGCTGTTAAGAATATCATTATATAACGTGTGCTTAGGATGTACTGTTCTTTGTTGAGATGGCCGAAATATGATTAAAACAACAAATGATACATAAAATAACAGCATTTCACACTAAAAATACTTTGATATATTGAAATTTGGTAATAAATTCCAATGTATGAATCTCCTATGACGAAACTGTATTGTGTTCGCTTCAGCCGGGTATACTGTAATACTGTATAGTTAATAATAAATCATTTTGTAGGGGACAGGCAGCCAGTATATATATATATATGTTTGGCTTATACCAAGGTCCCACAAAGATGGAACTATGGAGTAAGACTGGGTGCTGCCGGGGCTGAACTTTATCACCCTTACAAGCACAATTTTTTGTTAAATCTTCACAAGGAAGAACAACTGTAAATGTTGGAATAGTTTATTACAACATACAAGCTAAAGAAACCAGTTCAGAAACTGAGGAAATAATGCTGCCGAAAAAAAACATGAAAAAGCCCACTCGTGCAGAGTGGTAGACATTCTGGCCAAAACAGGAATTTCACACTGATCTTAATGCTGATATGTTGATGTGATTATCATAATATAAAGATGTTAAGGCAGGCTGGTTTAGTCCATTTATTATGCACCCCATACCCATCTTGTGGGCGGTAGTGGAAAGGGTTACAGAGGCACATAATGGGCTCAGGGATTGAACCCCACAATTTATTTAGCTAAGAGAGCCAATACTGCGTGGCTTGGCGCTTTTACTTGATAGTTCCCCCACCCCTCCCCCCTGAATAATATTACAAGAGCAGTATTTACGGGCTATTCATGCCCGTGCCACCTCTTGGGTGGCTTAATCTTCATCAATCGAGAGCAGTACGTCCTAACCAGACGTTATATGATGATATCGAGAACAGTTGATAAATAAAAGTAATTGCGGAACACCAGTTATCTAATACTTATCATAAATGGTATAAAACCTTATCCGCTGCTTGGTGGGAGATGGAGTATTGCCCCACAATCTTTGTTTTTGCTCGTGGCTGCTGCAGTTGGCTATTGTGAATTTGTTCTCGATTGTTGACAGTGCCTTTGGGTGTCGAGGAAATGGCTGAGGCGGTATGCCTAAGTGGTAATGAGGAGGACGGACAAGATGATAACAGGCCGTTTGAAGTAGTAATGAGCAGAAATAAACGGCGAAATATTTACAGGCAGAGAGACAGTGAGAGTGACGATGAAATAACAAAGAGACCAAAAAATGAGACCCTACTCAGCAGGACGCAAGAGAAGCAATTTGAAAGAAGGAAGAGGCTGTTGTTCCCTACACCATGCCAACTGAACTTCCACCAAAAGCTGGAGTGGACGGTACGTCTGGCTAAGTGTATGGAATATGAACCACTCTTCAAGGAGGGTCTTCACCAGCCCTACATAACAGTTGGGACAGAAAAGGCCGTGGAACGCCTCACGACGGTTGGTTTTGAGAACGTTGTGATGATTACTCCGGAAGAAGGTATGGTGCACACAAAGATCATAGTTTTTAAGTATCCAACTTATTTCGATACTGACTGTCTTCTTCTCAACAATGATAATGTTGTATGGGCAAAGAGGAACAGAGTTCGTGGTGACAAAGCCAGGACCTAGATTCAACGAAGCTCCATGTATTTCTTCGTAAGTAGGTTTGCTACGAAGGTTCCTGAGTGCCGGCTAAGAACGCGCCAAAGAGCGATTCAGAGAAGTAAACTTACGGAGATTTCTAAGTAGTTCACTTAAGTCTCGCTAGATGTCACTATTTATTTATTTTATTTATTTATTTATGCATATGCAAGAAGGTACATTGGGAATGTGTGGATACATAAAATGGTAATTACAGTCTTGTAAAGCCACTAGTACGCGCAGCGTTTCGGGCAGAAACGGGCTTTCAGACTAGGCTTTTAGTTTGGCCAATCAGAGAGAAGGTAACATTTTTCATCTTACAGCTGTAGCCAATCACGACGCTGCCATATCGGAGCTTATCCGTGATCACTTGCGACGTATTTACTTCGAATTTTCTTATAAAATTAGTATATTTCGAACTATAACAATGTTTTTTCAACTTGTACAGTCAGCACCGACAATGTAGTATACAAATACGTTACATTTTTTGTTTACCTACGTAATTCTAAGAGATAGTGTATAGCTCCCCCTTGTCGCTTCCAAGACTTGAGAAGCGATGGTAAATATTTACGTATTTATTTACCTAAATTTACCCAAGGGCCACTAACTATCTAGTGGCCTCGACGAGGACAAAAAGCCAGGGGCTTGTTAAGTCCAGCCAATTGTCCTAATGATATTTTCTAGCTGGATTTTGGCAGGTACGGCTTCAGCGGGTAGGCGGTTCCATGGGTTTTAATCATCTGGGTAAAAAAAAATCTGTTTTCAGTCTTACTTGAGAGGACATACTCTCCAATACTATATCTGTGATTGCCCTGTTATCAGTGATTTCATACCAAATGGTATGAGTACTGTCCTCTGCTAAACTTTAAAATTCAGCTTGAAAAAAAATTATCATGGCAAATATGGAGACCTTTGACAAGCTCCTTGTCCTCATCGAGGCCACTAGGGTGTTAGTGGCCCTCAGGTAAATTCAGATAAAGTACTGTATGTATAGCATTACATTTGTGACTCAGAGGAAAGTTTCGAAAGGGCTTTCGAAACTTTCGAACTCTCCTCGGGAGTTCATACATCATTATATCAGATCAAGGAACACCGTACTGGAGGTACTCGGACGCTGCTGGAGGTCAAAGGTCACAGTGGGAGATCAGAGATCAGGCTGTGAGGTCAGAGGTCCCTGCTGGATGCCAAGATCACCGGAGGAGGCCAGGCGATAAGGGGCCAGGAAGGGACCGAACCGGGGTCTAGTGAAGGAAGCTGGTGATAACACCGACAGACGGAAACAGGACGTGGGGGAAAACCTTAGTTAGTATCGAAGAGTCACATTATCTCGGAGGTTCTCACCGTTCTCGCGCGTCGTGGTGGCTCTGGATGTCTGTGTGTGCGTCTGTGTGGCCTGTGAGCCACTTTGTGAAAACAGGAGATCCGTCTCTTTGTAGATAAAACCGTGCTCGGTCGTTGAAAACGTATCTGTAGGAGGTAAACCACTTTGTGCTCAACTGATCGGTTTTTAAGCCCCGTTTTGTTGGGGATTTATAAGTTCGCTCTGTACGATCTATAAAATTTTCGTTCCTTTTATAAATCAATTTCCATTTAATTCTCCATTGTAGTAGTATGAATTCATGTAGCCTATGAATCAAAGATTCATAGCCTATGATATGGGCTATGAATCCTATGTCATAGGTTCATAGCCTATGACATAGCCTATTCATAGCCTATGAATCTTTGATTCATAGGCTACATTCAGATTCTACAAAGATTCATGTAACCTATGAATCTTTGTGTGAAGTTTATAAACCTCTTTGTGGGGTTTGTAAACTTGTGTGTGTGTGTATTCACTTAGTTGTATGTTGTGTGTTATATGTAGTTGTGTGTTATAGACCTATGTGTACCTCTCCGACGTTCTCGTTTGGTCTCAGAAGAAACTATTCACCCAAGTCTGACTCGGCTGTTCTTTGTGCCAGAAACCTCGGTGAACAATCCCTATTCCCCTATTCCAGATCTAAACATCCGTCCTCCGACTGGGTTCAGGTATTATTCTTAACAACTCTGTGTTGTTATTCACGCGAGAAAATGCACCTATAAACTCCCAAATGAAAGCTTGAACACTCATCTTTAAGTGTGGATGAGTGGACATCCGATACAGGTGTGTGGACAGCTGGTATAGTGTGCAAACAGCTGGCATGGTTGTGCGGACATGTGGTGTGGGAGTGCGGACAGGTGGTGTGGGCGTGCGGACAGGTGGTGTGGGCGTGCGGACAGGTGGTGTGGGCGTGTGGATAGTGCTGGTGATGGTCGTGTGGTGTCAGTCCATCTCTGAAGTCAGAGGAACATTCCAAATTGGAACGTGTAAGTATGGTTCTAAATTATAAATTTCCATTTGTTATATTTTTTCCTTTTAAGACATTTCCTTCCTATACCAGCTGGTCTTCACTCTTTCTCACATTTGTCAGACAGTATAGTACAAACAATATATATATATATATATATATATATATATATATATATATATATATATATATATATATATATATATATATATATATATATATATATATATATATATATATATATATATATATATATATATGAACTTGTGTCCTCTGCACTGGGCCACATCCTCTTCCATTATCCTAATTGGATAAGAAACCAAAAACATAAAGTTTTAACTCCAATATTATGACTTATTTCATACAATAAAATGTATATTTAAACATAAATGAAAATTCAAAAGATTTTCATGAGAGGTTATAATTAAGAACCTATTATCTGTTATGTTGTCTTAACATTATTAGATACATCCGTATATAATTTTTTAAGCAGTCTTAAAATAAGACAAACATGCACTAGGAATGTACCGTAGTATGTAGTGCATATTTGAGTCGTGTGTAAACCGTTTTTCATTTATAAACAGGGGGTTTGGCGGGTGCAAGGAATGGACTTTGGCCGTTGTTTATGAGGACGGGCTGGCTGATTGGTCTTGTGGTTTCTGTTGAACTTTGTCTGCTTTTCTTGAAGCCATTGTTAGTTAACATGAGTTATTTTTGTTTGAGATATTATCCATAAGATATTCTGAATCCTATATTATGTGCATTTATTTATCACATTAATGATTTGTTATCGATTTTAACTATCTTATAAGTAAGGTTTTCAAGGGCTTGAATCACACGAAATTACTTCTCGTATTTTGTTAGTGTACTGGTGGGTAATTATTATGCAGCTAGTTCTGTGCGAGTCGCAATGAGCCAGTTGTGTAGCAAAACGCAAAGTTTGTATGTGTATGTGTAGTTCTGTCAAATTTATCGACTGCTAATTGGGTTTAAGGCCTATCATTAAAGGGAGCACTTTCACAGTTATCACAATAGTTTACTAACCAATACGAAGGTATAGATAGGCACTGAAAATTGTCCTAGACTAAAATAAACTCTTAAGTGTTTATGATCCGAAAGGCATGTTACATATTGCGTTTTACTTAAGGATGCCAATTTATCCAAATATTTAAAAAAATTAATAAATTTATATTGATTTTATTAATTAGTGAAAGGTAGAATCTCCTTGTTTATGGCGTAAACATTTTGCTATATTTATGTTTTATTGTGTGGCTCTGTTTATAGTTAAAAAAATCACTATTTTTTTTACTGATATGAATTTATGCTTGTTTTTTCTTTCTTTTTAGCGTGTAGGTACAATGTATCCCATTTGGAAAATTTTCTTGTGCCAACATCAGGAGGTTGGCTCTATATCATCAGTAACTCGACACTACAGCCAGAGAAACTTGTTCGTTTGGTGGGAGGTAATCTCAAATTCAATAATCAGTCGACACAGGAGCTTGGGAACTATGCTGTGAATAGAATGAGATTACAGCACCAGGTCATCAGTCATTCTTCGCCCGAATTTAACGATACAGAATGTCTTATTCCAAGCGAAGAAACGTTAAAGGTATATATAACTTTTGTCTGCTTAGTTCCAGTAAGGACCATATATTGCTAAGTAAACAAATTTGTAACATAATCATAAAACTATTTTGAGAGTTTTCTTAACTAAATACATTATTTTGTACTGTTTCTTGGATATACATAACTTCACATTAATTAAATTCTGATAGTAATTCCTGAACTTGAAATTTGTATCAAAAGGTATCTCTTAATTTTTCTATTTAACTTTTTTACTATCACGAGAAAATGTGCATAACAAGATTTAAGTACTTATTTTCAGACACGAAGGTATCAAAATGCATTTAGGAATCGACTTCTTATATATTATAACAAGATTTTCCGTGGTATTAGATTATATTAACTATATATATCAGATTTTGATCTTGCATATCAATTGATATGTATGTTGATCATACATATCAACATATGTTGATCATACATATCAACATATGTTGATCATACATATCAACATATGTATGTTGATCATACATATACATATGATATATAGATCAATTGATGTATGTTGCAGGATATGGGTTAAACACTTGGAGATGTATAGGTGGACATGTAGTTGATTATAAATTCTAAACACGCATGCACATCGTATAAACATTTTAAAATTTGCAATCTATATTATGTCATATATATTTGAAAACAGTGTAATTGCTCTACATATTACACCTGCACAGTTATTTTGGTCACTGAAGTTAGATCTGTTACTTAATGCTGTCTGTAAATGGTTCGCAATATTGATGCCGAAACGGTAATCTCAAGAATATTTTTAAATACTCTGAGGAAGGGTTATTAAGTCTAGCAAAAAAAAAACAAGAGTTTCGTCTTTGTTACAGTCGAAATACTGGAGAGAATGTATAAAATAATACTTTTATCTTGCATAGGCCTCTCCAAGAAGCTTTGTGGACATAAATATGATATATGCCTTAGAAACGAAATATAAGACCTTATATTTTTTCATTCGTTTGAGTTAAGGTAGTTTTTCATTTATAAGGGCGCTACTGTTTTACCAATAAATTAAATATAACAAATTGCAAAAGGGGAGAGAGATATATGTTCAAAAGATGTATATATACAATTTCATAATGTCACTGTTAATGAGTGTATAAAATTAAGAAAAAAATCGCTAAGTAAATATATCAGATAAGTAAACAAAACGAGATAAGCTTGCCCATATCGTCAAAGGAAGTCCATGATCTGCATATCGGATCGCCGACTTCCTCTGACGTTACGGCGCCTCCTATTTTTCTCTTATTTCGTAAAAATGGTCATATTTCTCAGTAAAATTTATAATTTAACAAAATCTACATTCATTTTGTTACAGTATCATATGGTTCATATCCGTATCTATCTATAAAAGAGCTTGACAGTTCGAGGTTAGAGGCCAGACGCTTGTGGCTAGCCTATTTTATTTTATGGGGAGTGTTATAGGTGGGTCGGGGTCGTCACCCATGCATCCCTTGAATGTGAGTCAATTCCTATTCTCTCTTTACAAAGTCGAGGGATATGAAATGTGCCGCCCAAAGTCTATTTTATATAAAAAAAATATTAGCGTATTTTAGATAGTAACTTGAAAAACTTATGTTTTGCAAGTTACTCACACAACCAAAAGGCACAATCTTTTGGTTGGGGGAGACTTGGGCCACGCCGGGTGATCCAACTAGTTTGATTTATTTACATAATGAAAATTGGGTTTGGATCTATTTCAGTACATTGCAGGTGGGGTTGGGTAATTACAGAACTTATAAATATATATCTCCTTGTTCTCTCCAGATCTCCGCGAGTGACGATAACGCCAAGGTGTTCAGTGTTGAGAAATTGAACAAGGAGAGACTGTGCCTTTTCACCCGGGAAAATGTTCTTCAGGTGAACGAAGGCCAAGCTCTATTTTCTTGTAAGTGTCAGAGTAATCACGAGTGAGACAGGGAACTCGATCGAAGTAAGCTCCAGCAAAAATAGAAAAGCCTATGCAAATTAATCATATTTTATTAATGTAATCAAGCTTAAATTAGGTATGTAAACTTTAAAGAAGTGAGCAAAACTTAGGCAAAGAAAGTAACCTTTAGAAGCAAAGTAAGCATCAGTAAAATAAGCTTAAGCAACGTAAGCAAGCTTTAAGAAAGTGAGTGATCTTTATGAAAGTATGCCTGAACGTTTATAGTTAAAATCTCGATGAAGACGCCAGTGGTCGTAGCCTATCTAAAGAGAATGCAAGGGAACCTTCCCGGGCTGTTGAGTGTGTATCTGTCTATATGAGCTTAGACGATCTATTCAGAAGTCTATGCACTCTAAACGGATAAATCTTCATGGACTACAGTGTGGCGTTGTGCATTAGGATTTTAAAATCCCTTTCGAATTTATACATGTAGGCCAACCTTCGAGTTATCATCCGTGTATCTGGGGCTATGTGTTAGACTTTAGGATGTAATATCAGATTAGTGTTGACCGTGGATTTGAGAAATTTATATACACTAATATTGTCTTTCTGCATGTTACAGGCCATGAGTCTGTCGCGGGGGCGTTGGATGAGTTTAAAGTCATGAAACAGACAGTTGCAGCCTCAGTGGGACCGATAAACAGAGAGGGTAACGCAGAGAATCTCACGTTTGCCGTGTCGACGGTCGAAGCCACATTCTCTGATCACATTGATGCCTTGAAACTGGTCGAACCAACTATGAAGACCTCTCCAAACGTGGCTTCCTCGTCAGGAAGTGGCGATGAGGTTTCCTCTGTATCAAAAGGAAGTGCAACGGACACACTCACAACTTCCGTGGCAACCATTACCACACCAACAACATTGCCATCAATAGCACTGCTACCACCTCAATCACTAGGAGCTCTACCACCAGCAACAACACTTGCACCAAAAGCTTTAACGTCAGCAACACTTGCACCAAAAGCCTTACCACCACCACCACCAAATGCCTTATCACCAGCAACACCAAAAGCTTTACCACCACTAACACCTGCATCAAAAGCCTTACCACCACCACCAACAAAAGCCTTACCACCACCAACAACAAAAGCCTTACCACCACCACCAACAAAAGCCTTTCCACCACCAACAACAAAAGCCTTACCACCACCAACAACAAAAGCCTTTCCACCACCAACAACAAAAGCCTTTCCACCACCAACAACAAAAGCCTTACCACCACCAACAACAAAAGCCTTCCACCACCAACAACAAAAGCCTTACCACCAACAATAACAAAAGCCTTACCACCACCATCACTTGCACCAAAAGCCTCCCCAATACCAAAAACACTACCAACAACATCTACACCAAAAGCCCTACCAGTGCCACCAACACCAGCAACATCACCAAGAACACAATTAACACCATTATCATCACCAAAACCAATAACAAAATTAACACCACCACTATCGACAAAACTTCCACTAACAACTCTCCTAATATCAACAAAACTAGCCCTAGCAACTACACTAACGTCAACACTATTACCACCAAAAAAAGCACAACATCCACAAGCATCAATCACAATCACAACACCATCAACAACCACAGCCTCAACTACAACAACAACCACATTTGCTCCCCAAACCGCGATACCAGCTACAACCACAACAAAGATCTCGACTATTGCCGCAATTCCAACTGCATCCACAACCCCATCTACAACCACAACTGCCAAGATTCCAATAACAACGAAGAACCTCACTATAAACCCAATCACACCACCAGCAGTGACACTTCCGTCCAGTTGGTCACCTCAATCCTCGCTGATCCTAACCATCCCACCACAGACAACATTGGTCCCGACTCCCGCACCAAAGAAATTCGTCGCTGCCGCCAGCATTGGAGTCATTGTTACCCTAGCCGCTATAGTCGCCATTATCGTCTACTGCCACTACCATCATCAACAACTCAAACCAGACCAAAGACAGAACATGGAGCTTATCTTTATACCAAGAAATGCCTCCACAACCTTCCGAGACACGATGGAAACCTCTAAGTCTTGCACGCTGGCAGACCTACCTCCTCTTCAACCAGCTTCGGTCTTCGCATGCTCGCCGGGTGGCACAGAGGGGGAGGAAAACTCCCTACTGTTCGAAGCCTCCATTTGTAGAGCCGTCCAAGTGGAGATGGAGGAGGAGCTCCCACCAGCACCACTTACCACATTCTTGCAGGTGTAAATGTTTCTATTATTGTATACGTGTTATTTGTTACTTTCTGTGTAAGTTTGTTATCTGCTAGTGCAAACAAGACTCAATTGCACTTAAAATTAATTCTAACATTATTTTATTTGTGCTTTATTGTACAAAATGTCTGTAATGTGGAATAGTATATGTGTTTTATATTTTTGTTAAGATGTACTTTGAGTATTCGAACTAGCTCTTGTATTAAGCTACAAGGCAAGTGACATATGGCGGAGATTAGGCCAAGGCGCTCTGTTTATTCTTGGACAATGGTCATTCCTAAAGCTATGGAAGAGAAAATGCAGTATAGAGTAAACCTTTATCTACCGAAGTGTAACAGAAAATTTACCTTTTGGGCAGGTATTAATGATGGCAAATGGGAAGCATCAAGGTAGTGTATACTAAGAGTGAGACTGTGCCTGTATACAAATTAGAATAATGTGTATTAGGTTTGGTTTAGTGATACCTTCCTAGGCCTTATACACGATATCTGAGGCCTAATATAGTACATATTTGTGCTATACTAAGACAAGGAATACGTGTTTTCTAGCTTCATTTTTTTAAAACTTCCTTACTAGTCAGTATACTACTATCTAAAAGCTAAGTACGTACGAATTCGTGACTATTGGCGAGCGTCGCAATAGGTACTATCTAACCAGGAGGATGGGCTGTGTATTATATATATATACATATAAATAATTTTTTTATTATATACAGAATTAAGATATAATCGTTGTTGGTAATCTGTTGTAGATTACATTTTAACAACACAATCAAGAAGCTGAAATTACAAATGAAGGATATCCTATAATTATATGTATAAATTAGCTAACGTAAATGAAGAATCAGAATCAGAATAATACAGGAGAAGATGCCCTTGGGGCGAGCTTTGAAGTGGGGACAGAAGAAGATAAGGGGGGTGAGAGGAAGAAGATTTGTAGGAGAAAAAGTGCCAGGGCTAAACCCAGCTGCATGTCTTTTGGATGCGGCGTTCGAGGCAGAGCGTCAGGGCTGAACTTTTACGGATGGTTTGTGCTGGTTGTTGAGAGCTGAATATGCATGATGGTGGATGCTGGGGGTTGAGATCTAAAGTTTATCGAAATACAGAGATAGGAGGAGGATCATGGATGGTAGAGAAGAGGTCATGAGTGTGTCGTGGTCGTCTGAATGTGTGTAAGAGATAAATGAAGACTCAGTGGTGTAACCACTAACATTGTGACTGCGGAAAAGCTGATGGCATGACTAAGCCTAACAAAGCCATAAGTGTCTTGTGTTTAATAGTATTTTTTAAATTGTATATGTTACTTTTTGTAACAGTTTGTAATTCACGTACATTACATGCTAACAAGTCAATTTAAATAACAGAATAAGATTTATTTATTGCACTTCCCTTATGTGTGGCTTTATCACCCACTTAAGAGAAGTGCACAACCTGAAAGTGTTGAGAGAGGTGGTCATGCTAGTGAAACTTTAGCAGTGGGTAGGTGTGTACAAGTACCATACTAGTGACTTCAATTCGGTTTGTTGGGGACAAGAACCCTGTCTATATATATATATATATATATATATATATATATATATATATATATATATATATATATATATATATATATATATATATATATATATATATATATATATATACTTTAGCCTTGTATCGTGGTATCGCAAGGTCGAACTACCGACTCCCATGAGGATGTAATAGTTGCCCAGCTCCCGGGTATACTACCTATTTACAGCTAGGTCAACAGAGGCATTAGGTGAAAGGAAACTTGCCCTACCGGGGAACAAATCCGGGATCCCCGATTGTGAGCCGAGAACGAAACCAACTGCACTACGAGTGAGTTGGTGTACAGATGCCGTACTATTGCCATTTCAGTGAACTTTACTTGAAGTGGCTTAGTAATTTATGATTGTCTATATAATTACCAGAATTGATCAGTGTTTTATTTTTAATCTGTCAATAAAGTAAGAATAGGATGCGAGTGTTTTTTATCCTTTCACATAGGCCCTAATTGTTTTTTAAATACAATTTTGATCTTTTATAAGCCTTTTCCTAGGCTTCTGCTGATGCTCCGTCGAGCTTACTTCCTGTGGTAAGGCACATCACTCACCTGCTGCAGCGTCTCACCTCACAATTCCATGGATTGAGAAATGAGCATGTTTAAGGGTCTGTGCCCTGTAGGAGGTATATCTTGTAGCTTCCTCCAGTCGTAGACACGCTTAGGATGTTTCTCAGTATCTTATATTCTACGATCATATTCCATTTGAGTATTTTTTCCAATATAATGGATTTGCGACGTTTCGTCATTCTTCACAGCACATTCAGTTTGGGGTTTGTCTTGACGGAAAATCTATCAATTATTTTAAATTTGTACCATATTTAACAAGATATAAGCTTCAATCTGGCGCTGCATATTTTAATATCTGTTCTACATATATTGTTAAATTATTATGGTACGTGCAATATCCTCAACCAGACTTCTTTTTGTTTTGGCGTTTCCTCTTCATATGGCATTATCTACTGGCCTCATTGTATCCAGCATGACGACACAGACAGGCAGCTAAAGCTGCATGTCAAACACTGTGAAACAAAGCGTTTTAGGCTTTGGTTCAATGTTGGGCTCAAGGCCAATCATTTGCTGAAGGGTTATTAAGGCCGTCACAGTGTACTGACCAACGATCGTTTTATTTTTATTAGATGCATTTTGTGCTCCCTAATTGGACTTGCTTCATATGATCTACCGGTCGTGTTAAGACTCACCAATATCTCCATGATAGTTATTTACATCATGCCCACGAAAAATCAATTCACCTCCATTTCTTTATCGTCCTCTTTTTATATTCATGATCTTACTACTTATATAGCTATTTCATTGTGCTCTTTCTCATTCCACCACTATTCCATATCCCTCTTATGTTTATTTTGTTCCTCCTTTTCTTACTAATACCCCCCCCCATTTATCTCTAGCTGCCCTTTTCAACCTACAAGGGAGTTTATAAGTGATTAAATAAACTGAATGACCAGGAAGTCTTGAGATTTGCGTTATCTAATAAAAATGGCATTTGCAAGAAAGCCAATGAGGTGACAGTAAAGACTTGAGAGGCAGATGCTGATGTTATAGCGATGGTCGAGACAAAACATACAGAAATGATTACTAATGCAGTGTTACCAGATAATCCAGACTTTCTAGAGGATGCTAGAGCATCAGAATAAAAAAATGGAGTAACAGACTTGTAGCACTCCTGCCAATTAGGTTGAAATTTGATGAAGTGGTAGTTACATACAATAAAGATACAGACTAACATGTATACAGATTCAGAGAAATCATATGAACAGGTTGAAGTAAAATAACTGCAGCTAGAACAGGAATATGAACAGAACAACATAGTTGTAATAATAATAAATAATAAATAATAAAATAATGCAAGTTGCAGCAAGTTACAGAATGAGATTGTGGCACACGTATTTCTGTTCGCAAATCCTCCACATGCTAACTACCCAACCCATGTACACTAAATACCCAACTACCAATGGTCAGCGCGGGCCCAGAGAACCTCGTGCCACGGAGAGTTTTCTCTAGCGTGGACCAGCCGAAAGCCGAGGCATCGCAGTTCCTGGAAATGACTCCAAAAGAGAGGCAGCGTACTGGTGGGGCTCAGAGGTCCCACTCGTGGGGGCTTCTGGTCAAGACCTTCACCTGTGGGAAAAGGGTGGTAGAATGAGACCGGTATTAAGATGATGGCAGAACTGAAGGGTAATGTCTCAAGCCCTCACTTAGGAGGGAGAGCCAGATATGATGATGATGCTATTGAATGATGGCGATTAAACCACCCAAGAGGTGGCACGGGCATGCATAGCACGTAGTGATGATGTCAGGGAAAGAACCAGATATATACCGGTGTTTCATTACTATCGCTTGTGGCACAGGTGTGTCTACAGGCAATATTTGTGTTACCCAGCACAGGTGTGCACACAAGCAATATTTGTGTTACCCGGCACCTGTGGACGTCACAGGTACAAATTTTAGTAAGATAATGATTTTCTGGTTCGTCAGTAACCGTGAACTATTGGATAAATTGCGTCATTTATATTGAAAACTTGAAAGAGGTACATACATCTGTGTTCCTAAATGTGTATACTTGTAAATGGGAATCACTCAACTATGTTGGTGCTTGTTGCTTCTTTAATATATGAGAGACTGTGGTTCTAACACAAGCAATCTGTTTCATAATCCATTCACCAGTCGATTGACCATTCGCATTATACATCCACGGAAGCACCCATCCTTGAGACCCAGACTCACCATTATAGCCGTGGTGGATCTCCATGGCTATCTGGCCGACGTTGGTGAGGTAGTGGGGGTTGTTCCTCAGGACGTCCCTGAGGAACTCCAGTTCACTAAGTTCCACATCCATCTTGAGGTAGTCTACCCTGGCATCCTGCAGGCCCAGCATGTGCAAGATGTTTTCGTAGCGGTCCACCTGACGGAGAGGAGGCGGAAGTGAGTACAAATGTAGATAAAGATATATAGAAGTATCTTTATTAGATAAAGAAATATGGGGAGTAGGCTGCGTTTTATATAGTATATTTGACATTATATGAAAATATGATATCAAGTAATAATAATAATCATATAGTAAAAATATTTAATAAAAACAAAATAGTCAGAGGCTTGATATCCGGAGCAGAGACATGTTGTGAAAGATGAGTGCATGATATGGATGAGAACCATGGTATGGATATGGAGGCGTATGAAACACATACCGATACGGAGTTGAGAACTGATAACAGGTAGTTCTAATACGGAATATGTAACAGAGTGAAACAAGCGGAGACAGTTTCGGTTAGTATGGGACACACGAGGCAGGATGACAATATATCGCCCTAGGCATACTGGCTTAGCGATTTGTCTTGAAAATCATTTGACTTTACCTTGAAGTAGTTAAAGTCTTGACCCATGCCTACATTTCTCGTACCCTGAATGTCACCGATGCCCAGTCTGTAGAAACTGACCCGCTCTGACCTTTTGTGGTCGTTTTGCGTTTGCATTGTCGGATCAAAAGCGTACACCTGCAAATACAAGCACAGTTGTAATGGTCAGCACAGCTGCTCCACGCGACTGACTGGCAAGGAAGGTACACACACACATTGTTATTCCAGGGGGAACGATAGAGCTAAAATGGAGTCAAGCCAGTGACGTCAACAGTCGCAAGTAGAGCGCCTCGACCTAGTCTAAATCCCGGAATCACATCGAATTTAGACACTGGAGTGATTAGCAACTTTAGTAAATTTCCAAATGGCACTGATATTCGACGGGAAATACGACAAAGATTCAGATACGTTGAGAAAGACCTAAAACGCTAACAAAATGGATTGAAGACAGAAAGCCTCGTGTTAGTGTTGATCAGCGTTCTTTTTTTAACACGTGATCAGGAAAATGAAATTAAAACCAGGTACCAGCTAAATAATATCGAAATTGTTAAACCTGATTGCGAGAAAGATCTGGGAGTCATCATTAGTAGTGATCTAATGTAAAATAAATATATAAATGTTAAAAATAAAAATCATAGTACTAAGATTTATCTAGAAGCGTTTAGTAATAATTACAATTGTCATTAGACATTAAGTTCTAACAACGTCTCGACATGTTAGAAAGTGCTAACCATACTTATAAACACACTCTTGCCGCAGTGAGGCGACCCTTGGATTATACTGTCCCATACACCTTTGATCTCCAATCATTCAAAAACTTAACGTTTCATTAAAGTTTGCTTTCAAAACAATGAACGTTTCATTGTTTTGAAAGCAAACTTAATTTTCCTTCTCTGTTATATTGCCAAGTTTGCATTTGCAATTACCAATTCTACAATAAACACTGGTGTTGACCAGACCACACACTAGAAGGTGAAGGGACGACGACGTTTCGGTCCGTCCTGGACCATTCTCAAGTCGATTGAGTTGTGACCATTCTCACAATCGACTTGAGAATGGTCCAGGATGGACCGAAACGTCGTTCCTTCACCTTCTAGTGTGTAGTCTGGTCAACATACTTTAGCCACGTTATGTTGACTCGTCGCCTGCATAAACACTGGTACTCACTTTACATCCGTATTCATCCATGTCGTCCTCAAACTCCCACTCATAGTTAACACCGAAAGAGAGGACAGTACAGGCGTTTCGCTTTAGCCCAAACTTCTCGTCCAAACACACGAACTTGGCTCCATCCTCCCGCAGGGGACGCATTCCGAATGGTTTCTAGGGAAAGGAATGGGAATGAGAGGTGTGGTATATAGGATTCCCGCAAGGGGGCTCCTCCCGGAAGTAGTTCAAGAGCTTAGGCTAAGTGTGTGTGTGTGGGAGGGGGGGGGTTGATCAGGGTGTACATGCCGAGTGATCTCTGAGGGAGATAGCTGAGAACGAGTATAAGAGTTGTGGTTTTTAGGGATCTCCAGCCTACAGCCTCAAGTCTAGAGCTATTTCTGAAAAAAAAAGTAGAGTGGGGAACTCAAAGAACAAGGCTCAAGCCAAATGGTTTCTGGAAAATTTTATGAAATCAATTGAGTTAAGAAATTTCAAATGAGTTTGCAATATTCTCGCTGCCTTTTGTGCTCTGTGTATCTTTGTGTGCTATTGCTCACAGGATGAGCATGGGCTGCACAACAACTTACCCGCTTCTGGCAGTAAAAACCAAAAAAGCTATGGACAAATCCATAGCATGAGTGGAGACAGATTGAGCGTACGCAGGTAAAAATTGAAAGCTCAAATAGATTAGATCACCATAAAGAAGTATTTCTACAGGAGCTAGAGCAGTGGTTCGTAACCTGTGGGTCGCGACTCTCCCCAGCGAAATGTTTTTTGGTGAATCACAGAACCTAAATTCCGAATCATCGAGAATTAGCAAGTGGCGAGGATTTTTTAAAGATAAGTGTGGCAGGGAGTCATAGGTCTGTTAATTATTATATAATAAGTCCGAGATAGTAGAAAGGTTGGGAAGCACAGTCATCAGAGTACCGAGAATTAGACGAGGAAACACTGGAGGTTTCATGACAAAGTTTAAATCGCAAGGATAGTCTGGAGTCATTACATCAGATGACCGATAACTAAAAGGCGGGTCCCCCAGAGCTGGAGGAAATTTCCCACAAACTAAAATAGGTTAGATTGCTCACCAGACTGTTACACTTGTACTCGATCTTCGTGAAATAATGATAGAACTCCGAGACACTTCTCAAGGGCTTGATGAAACATTTGCGTCCTGGAAGAAACAACACATGTACTCGTTAAAGCAACATTATTACATGTTACAGGTTAACTAAATTTTAATCTCAAGATTAAATACATAGGACAAATACTTTTGATTGTGTGTATAGAATCGGGTCTAAGATCTGAGGAAACTTTCACCACTGCTATCGTATCTACTTAAGTTATGCACAAGGTGTCATGTTACAATAAATGATGCCATACTTTCAACTTGGTTTAAAGTTAAGTTACAGCTGTCTGGTAGTCTTACCATCGTAGCGGTGAGAACGCGTTTTTCGTGACTGATGACTCCTAGGTAATGAGATAGAGAATGAGCCGTACAAAAATTAACATACTGTACTGTGATGATATGAAAAATTGGATTACTGAGAATCATATACAAGTGTAGTATTTTCCCCGTAAATTGATGTAAATATGATCTTTATATTGTATATTATTTAATAAAGAAAACAAAATCGTATCAGTGATTAAACACGTTAAGGGGAAATAAATTTTAATTGTAAATTATTATATAGAGATTTGAATGTTGAATTAATAAAATAACTTTAAATTCAACATTGTGTAAAATTCAACCTTTTGAATTAACTTTGGTAAATATATCAATAAGGGGACATTAAGAATCAGTAATTTAACGTCAGGTAACTTATCAAGTGTAAATCTAACAATGTGGAAATAACATAAGTGAAAATTTACCCTGGGGTAAATAACTATGTGAGAACATTAATATTAGATCAGTTTAACATTGCACTGTAACTTGTTGAATTAATAAAACAACTTCAACTTCAACACTGGGTACTTAAACCATGAATATTAAAGAAAATATACGGTTGAAAATATGCGGTTGTATATTAAATTTGACAAGTACAATAGGAGTAAATTTAAGAATGGATAAAATAACCTCGGGTAACTTACAGCGGACAAGTCTAATAATAATGGGGAAATAGCACTGAAAGTTTTATCGTGGGTAAATTAACACTGTAAAATCAGTAAAATGGAAGGAGTTTAACATTGTACTCAGACAATGGTTTATAAAATGCAAGGGGCAGTGCAGAGGCTAAACGTTACTGATAGGAGGTAACAAATAGGCACTATACATTTATTAAATGAAATAAACAGTGAACAAAAGAAGAGAAAGAAGCGACAGGCATATTATTTATTATTATTATTATTATATATTTATAGACAGGTATACTCACATTGACAGGAGACATAGACAGATCACTATCATAATCACCCCCATGGACACTGTTGTAATAATTCTGCTGGTCATCTTGGAAAATTCACGATCCTCCAACCACACAATCAGGTCGCTAGTTACGCCCAAAGTCGGTTAGCAACACCCAACAACGCTAGCAACAAGTCTGCAGCCGCGCCCAGGACCCACCACCAACGACGCCCTTGGCTCGCTAGTTAAAGTTGGGCTGCCAGCCTCGCCTCCAATAGGCTGTGACCAATAAACTCGTCACATTCGTCTGTAAAGAACGTAAAGTTTCAAGTAGTTGCCTCCACTGTTTTGTATATATGTATATATACGGGAGCAGACATATTTAAATTGTATCTATGTAACTCAAGTAACTATACTTTCTTCTCCTCACGATGTTACATAAGATTTTCTTCTCCTCACCCCTCTCTTGCTTATTTATTGCCTTTGCCTCCTTCCCTCACCGCACGGGAAACATCTCCCGTCACGCAGGGTGCAGTTGCACCTCCACAGATCTCCAGTATCAGCTCTTGATACTGGTAATGGCTCAAAAGGGCCACCACTCACGGGCTATTCATGCCCGTGCCACCTTTTTTTTTTGAGCTATATACAAGAGTTGTTACATTCTTGTACAGCCACTAGTACGCGTAGCGTTTCGGGCAGGTCCCTGGAATACGATCCCCGCCGCGAAGAATCGTAAACATTCTGGATGGCTTAATCTTCATCATCATCAATTTTCATCACAATCGACTTGAGAATGGTCCATGACGACCGAAACGTCGTCGTCCCTTCACTTTGTAGTGTGTGGTTTGGTCAACAAGTAACTATAGTGATGATTAGATGATCCTATGTCCGTTTTAGAGGACCGGTTACTGCTTGGGGCAAACTAAAACCAGGAGGCTAGTTTTTTCAGGGCAGCGAGACTGGTATCAGAGATAGAATGCAGTAAATAAACAATAACAACTAGAGTTTCGATGTGTGTTTTCTTGAGGGGGGGGGCAGCTCTGTTTTTTGTTTAAGTTGTTATTGTTGTTATAGATTCAGCTACTCGGAACTAGGTATCGCCCCCCCCCCCCTAACTGTTTCAGAATATTGCCAAGATATTTCTTCCGCTATATTTTTAATTAACTATCTTTCTTCTAAATTATATATTTCTAGACTTGAATCCTCTGTCACTTCTGAAGATGTATTATTAAAATTTATATATATATATATATATATATATATATATATATATATATATATATATATATATATATATGTGGCCCTCCGCCTTGCTGCCCCAATCCACACCAGATATAGGTGTATTTGCGGCGAGGTGGTGACTGACAGGTACGGCCACCATGGCCTACTCTGCCAAAGCACGGGAGGATGGCACTCGAGGCACAGTGAAGTTAACGACATCATCAAGAGGAGCCTCACCACAGCCGGATGCCCAGCCGAGAGAGAGCCTCGTTACCTAACGCCCCGTAACTCTGATGCTCTTATTGGTCGCCCGGATGGTATCACAGTGAACCCCTGGAAGAATGGCAAGCAGTTGGTATGGGACTACACGTGCGTATCAACCCTGGCTAACACCTACATTGACCTCAGTGTTGCACAACCAGGTGGCGCTGCCACCCACAGGGAAGCAGCCAAATCCCGTAAGTATAGAGAACTTGATCACCACTACAATTTTGTCCCCATTGCTTCTGAGACACTCGGCGCCTGGGGTAAAAGTGCTACCAGTTTTTTGAAGGAACTGGGTTCTAGGCTCATTGAAACAACAAGGGACCCTAGAGCTGCCAGCTTTCTTTTCCAGCGCCTCAGCGTGGCGATACAGAGGGGAAATGCGCACTGCATCCAGGGTTCCTGCCCGCCATCTGAGGAGCTGGAGGAACTCGACAACCTATGATAACCATCTTTGTAACCTATATGTAACTCCTTTTTTGTAACACAGTTCAAATAAAGCAAATATATATGTGTACATACAAAAGAATGGGGGTGGTAGGAGAAGAAAATATTAGTGTTCAGTGAGAAACCACAAGGTCTCCTCTGAATACGTTTTATTTTCTTCTCCGAGGCTATGGGTCCCCACATTGGCACCAGAGGTGGTACCCTCACAATAAAAAAAAAAATATAAAAAAAAAATATATATATATATATATATATATATATATATATATATATATATATATATATATAATAAGATAAATAAGTTAGATAAATATACACACATACCAAAAGAATAGGGTGGTAGGAGAAGAAATATCAAAGTGTTCAGTGAGGATCCACAAGGTCTTCTCTGAGTACTCTTTATTTCTTCTCCGAGGCTATGGGTCCCTACACTTGCACCAGAGGTGGTACCCCTTCTAGGTTTAAAAAAAAAAATATATATATATATATATATGTGTGTGTGTATATATATATATATATATGTATATATATATATATATATATATATATATATATATATATATATATATATATATATATATAAGGAAAAAGGGAAGGGAGTATCATCTCTGACTGAAAGAAGGGGACCCTTAGCCTCAGAGGAAATCACACATAACACATTAGAGGGAATGTTTAGGTCCTCTCCAATACAGTTTCTGTGTAATAATTATATATATATATATATATATATATATATATATATATATATAATATATATATTATATATAATATATGTAGTAAGGTATATATCTTTCCCTCTGCAAAGGGACAGGTGGAAACTGAGCACCCAAACGAACCATTGACATTATAAATAATTTTCCCAGTATCAGAATTAAAAAGATAAATTCTTTCAGCTTAAATTACATACTGTAATTTTATTTCAGTACATTATACCTACATATGTGAAATTAACAAAGATGCAGCTTTTGTTTACATCCTTTCTGCCTTGTTTACTGGCCATCCTGTTGTGGTGCCCAGACTGGACGAGCAATGAGATGCTTTTCCATCCCTCAGCCAACTGGGCTCTTTGCTGTTTTTTGACTAAGAGCCTTCTGTTGTTGCTGCTGCTGGAGATGCATTGCTCGACGTTTATGAAGAACAGTGCGATCAGTGATATTGTCAATTTCTTCCCTGAGGTATGCTAGCTTCTATGTGTATACACATACTTCACTAAACAATGTTGGCAAATTAAATGTCTTTGCTTCCTTTAATCTTTCATTTTCACTTCGAATCCCTTCAGTTAGAACTTGTTGATTCTGTAGTTCTTTAAGTTTTACTTCAAATATGTCGATTATGATGCTGGTGTGCATATATTTTGTAGACATTATTGCAGCCAATGATGGTGGTATTTCTTCTTGCAGCCAATGATGGTGAACTTCTTCCACACTCTCTATTCTATCGCCACACAATTCATTACGGTCACATTCATCTATTGGTAGATCAGGATCCATTATTTTGCAATTTCTGAGAGAAGATGCTGTGACCACCACTCACGTCTCCGCTGGTCTAACTCTCCTCACTCCTCGCATCTTGCCGTTGTTGTTGTTATAGATTCAGCTACTCGGAACAAGTTCCAAGTAGCATGGGCTATGGTGAGCCCGTAACTTACCTGGCACAGGAGCGGGGCAAGAAGCACGGGCTATGGTTAGCCTCGTGGACAGGAGATGTCTCCCGCCTCGACATCTTGCCGTCAACCAGTCAATTATTAACAAATTGAGTGCACTAAGCAGTGATGTGGGGAAGGCAGACTCCATATACAGTTCCATATATGGATATGGCAGAGTTCAATAGACACAGGAACTTGTATATCAGTTGACTGGATATTGAGAGGCGAGAACAAAGTTCAACCCTTGCATGCTCGACTAGGAGAGTACTCCACAGGTAAAGGGAAACGCCTATGTGAGTCGTCAAGCCGGAAACGTAATTATCTTCCGTTATGTGATCGTTATTGAAGCAGTGGCTTTTTTTTATTTTTTAAACACATGGTACAGTAGCAGACGACTTCTGACTTAGTCAAGTTTAGAACTTTCCCTTCTCATAACTCATCATTAGATTTACCCTGCTAGTTTACTATTGTTGTTGTGTTGAATTAAGGGGCGACGACGGTCGCTAGTTTACTGAGGAGCACACTCGGGCCATCTGCTTACACCCAGGTCCAATTTGTATGTTTCTCCCCAGCACCAGAGAGAGGCAGGCAGGCAGGCAGGCAGGCAGTCACCGAACTACGCAACCGAGGGGTAAAGTGTATTTTAGATCTCCTTCCTGGGGAGAGCACTGTACGTCATCATAGATCAGTTAGATCTCAAGACACGTTCCTGGCACCATTAACGGTACTACCACTTGATGGGAGTTCGTCTGTATGCGTCCAGCCTGCTCAAGTCTTTTCCACAACACACCACATTAAACAAAATTCTAAAGGTTTCGAGGTAAATGTCTTCAAATTGTATTCTCTAGAATGCTGGCGAGTGACATCCGTATCAACATTTGGAAAATATTTAAAGGATTATTGGAAGTGTACACACTAAAAGCCTTACGACACCAGGAAATGGCCGAATGTGCAAAATTGTTTCTCTATTAAAAAATACTTTACAAATAAAATAAAATAACCAAAACATCCTCACTTATCAAACTACACAGAGCAATACAACTATTAAGTACTTTGACATTAAGCGCAGACAAAGAAAAAATCAAACAGCATGAACACTTTATAAGCCAATACAAATAATACAATACACCCCATTCAACATGTGCACAATAAAAAAAAAATACCCTACACAAATTCAAGAAAATCAAGATGTGGAAGTAACATGATACAACTAAAACATTTCCCATCACAAACGCTTCAGTAGTACAGACTTACAACACATAGAAATATAAAACAATTGGCAAAGAAGGGAAATATTACATTATGCCTCCTCCCCATTCAACCGAATGAAAAATAAAAAAAGGACATAGAAAACGAAGGAGTCAGAGCCAGCCAATACAATTACAGAATGACAAAACCCCAATCCAGGGGAAGGAAGTATTAATAATATTAAGAGCAAAATAAACCATAATAAAACAGTCACATCAATAAACACACAATTATAACGTTATACAAAATCTCAAATCGCAAACTATAGTACAGCAGAAGTTACAAATCCTTAAATCAAGAACAGTTTCTCAAACTTGGTAACAAGCGCAAATTATAAGTCACCTAACATTAACATTCACTGTGGAAACAAGTAAAAAAAAATAACAATGTTAACGATGCACAATTACACGTGCAATTTAACCAACAACAAGGGGATAAAAGCAAAACTTAACTAATATATTTACATAACTATCTGTAAAATAAGTCCCATATCATCCCCAAGCAACAGGCTTGGGCCCCAAGCCTTGTACTGTACCCGACCCACCAAGAACTGCAGGGGCCTAATCCACAGAATATCCCTCCTGCCTCCCTATCCAGAGGCAAAATGTATAATCCGACAGTATCACCGCCAATATCCATGAACAAAATATCCCCAATTAGAGTATCGTGCCGCCACGTTTCAATGCAATTTTATAAATATTAAAAAAGTTTTTAAGGGCCCTTCCAACTTCCTCCTTTATATATAAAGAGCATAACTAGCCGACCTCTCTTTTCCGGCGTTCACGAACTTAATAAAACACTTATAAAGGGTACCTGATCAATCGGCCGGCGCTCCTACGTCAGACTGCGTGCAGCTGAATCCAACAGCTTGGTTGATCAGGCTATCACGGGAGGTTTATTCCGAGACCGGGCTGCGGGACAATGATCGTCTGAACCAGCTGAAAGTAACCATATAACGTCTGGAGTTTGATAAACGTTCAAAACACAGCTTATGTAATGATGTTAGAGTAATTCCTTACGTCTCATCACAAACACGGTCCTGTATATTATAAACTTCACGGGCATATATAATGCTATAATAAACACGGGTGAGATCGCATATAGCCGGTAACTGCTGCCGTCTCGTCTACGAACGAATGACTCGTAATGACTGCCTCGGCTGCCTTTATAGCGCTGGAAACAATTCTGTTCCGCCACAAGAGCTGTGACGTACTGCTACTGTCCAGAAGCCGTTGTANGTATTAGATTATATTAACTATATATATCAGATTTTGATCTTGCATATCAATTGATATGTATGTTGATCATACATATCACATATGTTGATCATACATATCAACATATGTTGATCATACATATCAACATATGTTGATATACATATCAACATATGTTGATCATACATATCACATATGTTGATCATACATATCAACATATGTTGATCATACATATCAACATATGTTGATCATACATATCAACATATGTTGATCATACATATCAACATATGTTGATCATACATATCAACATATGTATGTTGATCATACATATACATATGATATATATAGATCAATTGATGTATGTTGCAGGATATGGGTTAAACACTTGGAGATGTATAGGTGGACATGTAGTTGATTATAAATTCTAAACACGCATGCACATCGTATAAACATTTTAAAATTTGCAATCTATATTATGTCATATATATTTGAAAACAGTGTAATTGCTCTACATATTACACCTGCACAGTTATTTTGGTCACTGAAGTTAGATCTGTTACTTAATGCTGTCTGTAAATGGTTCGCAATATTGATGCCGAAACGGTAATCTCAAGAATATTTTTAAATACTCTGAGGAAGGGTTATTAAGTCTAGCAAAAAAAAACAAGAGTTTCGTCTTTGTTACAGTCGAAATACTGGAGAGAATGTATAAAATAATACTTTTATCTTGCATAGGCCTCTCCAAGAAGCTTTGTGGACATAAATATGATATATGCCTTAGAAACGAAATATAAGACCTTATATTTTTTCATTCGTTTGAGTTAAGGTAGTTTTTCATTTATAAGGGCGCTACTGTTTTACCAATAAATTAAATATAACAAATTGCAAAAGGGAGAGAGAGATATATGTTCAAAAGATGTATATATACAATTTCATAATGTCACTGTTAATGAGTGTATAAAATTAAGAAAAAAATCGCTAAGTAAATATATCAGATAAGTAAACAAAACGAGATAAGCTTGCCCATATCGTCAAAGGAAGTCCATGATCTGCATATCGGATCGCCGACTTCCTCTGACGTTACGGCGCCTCCTATTTTTCTCTTATTTCGTAAAAATGGTCATATTTCTCAGTAAAATTTATAATTTAACAAAATCTACATTCATTTTGTTACAGTATCATATGGTTCATATCCGTATCTATCTATAAAAGAGCTTGACAGTTCGAGGTTAGAGGCCAGACGCTTGTGGCTAGCCTATTTTATTTTATGGGGAGTGTTATAGGTGGGTCGGGGTCGTCACCCATGCATCCCTTGAATGTGAGTCAATTCCTATTCTCTCTTTACAAAGTCGAGGGATATGAAATGTGCCGCCCAAAGTCTATTTTATAAAAAAAAAATATTAGCGTATTTTAGATAGTAACTTGAAAAACTTATGTTTTGCAAGTTACTCACACAACCAAAAGGCACAATCTTTTGGTTGGGGGAGACTTGGGCCACGCCGGGTGATCCAACTAGTTTGATTTATTTACATAATGAAAATTGGGTTTGGATCTATTTCAGTACATTGCAGGTGGGGTTGGGTAATTACAGAACTTATAAATATATATCTCCTTGTTCTCTCCAGATCTCCGCGAGTGACGATAACGCCAAGGTGTTCAGTGTTGAGAAATTGAACAAGGAGAGACTGTGCCTTTTCACCCGGGAAAATGTTCTTCAGGTGAACGAAGGCCAAGCTCTATTTTCTTGTAAGTGTCAGAGTAATCACGAGTGAGACAGGGAACTCGATCGAAGTAAGCTCCAGCAAAAATAGAAAAGCCTATGCAAATTAATCATATTTTATTAATGTAATCAAGCTTAAATTAGGTATGTAAACTTTAAAGAAGTGAGCAAAACTTAGGCAAAGAAAGTAACCTTTAGAAGCAAAGTAAGCATCAGTAAAATAAGCTTAAGCAACGTAAGCAAGCTTTAAGAAAGTGAGTGATCTTTATGAAAGTATGCCTGAACGTTTATAGTTAAAATCTCGATGAAGACGCCAGTGGTCGTAGCCTATCTAAAGAGAATGCAAGGGAACCTTCCCGGGCTGTTGAGTGTGTATCTGTCTATATGAGCTTAGACGATCTATTCAGAAGTCTATGCACTCTAAACGGATAAATCTTCATGGACTACAGTGTGGCGTTGTGCATTAGGATTTTAAAATCCCTTTCGAATTTATACATGTAGGCCAACCTTCGAGTTATCATCCGTGTATCTGGGGCTATGTGTTAGACTTTAGGATGTAATATCAGATTAGTGTTGACCGTGGATTTGAGAAATTTATATACACTAATATTGTCTTTCTGCATGTTACAGGCCATGAGTCTGTCGCGGGGGCGTTGGATGAGTTTAAAGTCATGAAACAGACAGTTGCAGCCTCAGTGGGACCGATAAACAGAGAGGGTAACGCAGAGAATCTCACGTTTTCCGTGTCGACGGTCGAAGCCACATTCTCTGATCACATTGATGCCTTGAAACTGGTCGAACCAACTATGAAGACCTCTCCAAACGTGGCTTCCTCGTCAGGAAGTGGCGATGAGGTTTCCTCTGTATCAAAAGGAAGTGCAACGGACACACTCACAACTTCCGTGGCAACCATTACCACACCAACAACATTGCCATCAATAGCACTGCTACCACCTCAATCACTAGGAGCTCTACCACCAGCAACAACACTTGCACCAAAAGCTTTAACGTCAGCAACACTTGCACCAAAAGCCTTACCACCACCACCACCACCAAATGCCTTATCACCAGCAACACCAAAAGCTTTACCACCACTAACACCTGCATCAAAAGCCTTACCACCACCACCAACAAAAGCCTTACCACCACCAACAACAAAAGCCTTACCACCAACAACAACAAAAGCCTTACCACCACCAACAACAAAAGCCTTTCCACCACCAACAACAAAAGCCTTTCCACCACCAACAACAAAAGCCTTTCCACCACCAACAACAAAAGCCTTTCCACCACCAACAACAAAAGCCTTTCCACCACCAACAACAAAAGCCTTACCACCAACAATAACAAAAGCCTTACCACCACCATCACTTGCACCAAAAGCCTCCCCAATACCAAAAACACTACCAACAACATCTACACCAAAAGCCCTACCAGTGCCACCAACACCAGCAACATCACCAAGAACACAATTAACACCATTATCATCACCAAAACCAATAACAAAATTAACACCACCACTATCGACAAAACTTCCACTAACAACTCTCCTAATATCAACAAAACTAGCCCTAGCAACTACACTAACGTCAACACTATTACCACCAAAAAAAGCACAACATCCACAAGCATCAATTACAATCACAACACCATCAACAACCACAGCCTCAACTACAACAACAACCACATTTGCTCCCCAAACCGCGATACCAGCTACAACCACAACAAAGATCTCGACTATTGCCGCAATTCCAACTGCATCCACAACCCCATCTACAACCACAACTGCCAAGATTCCAATAACAACGAAGAACCTCACTATAAACCCAATCACACCACCAGCAGTGACACTTCCGTCCAGTTGGTCACCTCAATCCTCGCTGATCCTAACCATCCCACCACAGACAACATTGGTCCCGACTCCCGCACCAAAGAAATTCGTCGCTGCCGCCAGCATTGGAGTCATTGTTACCCTAGCCGCTATAGTCGCCATTATCGTCTACTGTCACTACCATCATCAACAACTCAAACCAGACCAAAGACAGAACATGGAGCTTATCTTTATACCAAGAAATGCCTCCACAACCTTCCGAGACACGATGGAAACCTCTAAGTCTTGCACGCTGGCAGACCTACCTCCTCTTCAACCAGCTTCGGTCTTCGCATGCTCGCCGGGTGGCACAGAGGGGGAGGAAAACTCCCTACTGTTCGAAGCCTCCATTTGTAGAGCCGTCCAAGTGGAGATGGAGGAGCAGCTCCCACCAGCACCACTTACCACATTCTTGCAGGTGTAAATGTTTCTATTATTGTATACGTGTTATTTGTTACTTTCTGTGTAAGTTTGTTATCTGCTAGTGCAAACAAGACTCAATTGCACTTAAAATTAATTCTAACATTATTTTATTTGTGCTTTATTGTACAAAATGTCTGTAATGTGGAATAGTATATGTGTTCTTTACTTGAAGTGGCTTAGTAATTTATGATTGTCTATATAATTACCAGAATTGATCAGTGTTTTATTTTAATCTGTCAATAAAGTAAGAATAGGATGCGAGTGTTTTTATCCTTTCACATAGGCCTTAATTGTTTTTTAAATACAATTTTGATCTTTTATAAGCCTTTTCCTAGGCTTCTGCTGATGCTCCGTCGAGCTTACTTCCTGTGGTAAGGCACATCACTCACCTGCTGCAGCGTCTCACCTCACAATTCCATGGATTGAGAAATGAGCATGTTTAAGGGTCTGTGCCCTGTAGGAGGTATATCTTGCAGCTTCCTCCAGTCGTAGACACGCTTAGGATGTTTCTCAGTATCTTATTCTACGATCATATTCCATTTGAGTATTTTTCCAATATAATGGATTTGCGACGTTTCGTCATTCTTCACAGCACATTCAGTTGGGGTTTGTCTTGACGGAAAATCTATCAATTATTTTAAATTTGTACCATATTTAACAAGATATAAGCTTCAATCTGGCGCTGCATATTTTAATATCTGTTCTACATATATTGTTAAATTATNTCACTGGTGAGAGTCCTGGTTGAATCAGGATGTTGGATATCCCCTGGAGAGAGTCCTGCATCAATCAGGATGTTGAATCTCCACTGGAGAGAGTCCTGCCAGAATCAGGATGTTTAATATCCACTGGAGAGTCCTGCCTGAATCATGATGCTAGATGTCCACTATGAAGAATTTGCCCTCATTATTTTAATCATATTGGATATCTCAGGATGATAGACATCCTACATTATAATCAGGATGTAGAATACCCACGAAGGAATCCGGCGGCTGTAACGAGTATATAGGAGTCCCACTGAGGAACAACATACCAGAACTATATCAGAGGAAAGCAGATGTCTATAGATGCGATGCCTTCTACAATATTCAGAGTGCAGGATATCAACAGCTCTCATATATGCTTTCATTGTCGTCAGGACCACAGATATCCAAAAGAATGTTCATAAACAAGGAATAATTGAGTGAATAACTCATGTTTATATAATATATATATATATAGCGGTTCAGTATGATGCATCACGCAGCTAGCCGGTCATTTCTCGGCATAAATCTTTTGTTTTCTTTTGATTTTTAATTACCTTATTTCCTATAGAAACAGAAAATAGTCAATGATTAAATCAAATAATAAAAAACTGACCAAAAGATAGACACAAGCATGGTGCCTCGGGACATGACGGCTACACAGCTCAGCGGTCAGTTAAATCAGTAAATAATTGTCAAAAGATGGCGCAAAGCGGAGCTGCCACAGAAAAATCGCCACCTCGGCGAAATCGTCATTTTTCGCAAAACTCAAAATCAAAACCAGCCATAGAATCGCTTTCAAAATGCTACCATTAGAATTACCGCATCGCTGGACGTTTCTTTCTGTAAACTCTTTCTTTGCTAATTTCCAATATTATGGCTTTAACACATATATTTACCGAGATACAACCAATTCAAATATCAATCTTATCATCATGTTTTCTCAACATATTATTAACAAAAATGAGTTGATGAACAAGTAATAATAATTATAATCAGCCTGATAATAATTGGATATTAAAAATTATGAATTTCTTTCTTCGTCATTTATGTAGATACTTTTTTATATCTTCAAGCCTATAACAGCCTACAATCACTGTGTAGAAAATTATCTGTCTACAATGTCATCAGGATGTTGGATATCCACTAGAGTGAGTCCTGCCTGAACCAGGATGCTGGATATCCCCTGGAGAGTCCTGCCTGAATCAGGATGTTCAATATCCACTGAAGAAAGTCCTAACAGAATCAGGATGTTGGATATCCACTGGAGAGAGTCCTGGTTGAATCAGGATATTCAATATCCACTAGAGAGCCCTGCCTGAATCAGGATGTTGGACGTCCACTAGAGAGAGTCCTGCCTGAAACAGGATATTGGATATCTACTGGATAGAGTCCTGCCAGAATCAGGATGTTGGAGAGTTAAATTAAATAACTAAAATACACCTCTGTTTCCAAAATACTTTAATGACCAATATTTGCAAATATATTTTATGTTTCCGATTTTCTGATAATATAAAACATATCATCATATGTATAGGGGCCCCAGTATTAGTCTTGTTCGTTCTCGACACACAATCGAGAATTCCATGTTCGAATCCTGGGCGGGACAGAAATGGTTGGGAAAATTTCCTTTCACGTAATGCGACTGTTCACCTAGCAGTAAGTAGATACTCAGGAGTTAGTCAGCTTGTTGTGGGGGTTGCATCCTGGGCGGGGTCAGTAATTCGACCTTAATGATGACCTTGATAAAAGCCTATCGTGCATGAATATACTGTGACTTCCTGTCCCCCAACACAATGAATTATTATAATTATAATATTATGGTTTATAATTAAGTTCTTAAGAGCGATCCTGTGTCATAATTGACATACGTCTATCTTTACCTCAACATTTTATAAGTTAATTTCTGTCTGTATATGATGATCATATACAATTAAGGTAGCATTTCAACTTTATAGGAAATTGTTAAGTCCAAAATATATCTTGATTCTTATACTTGAGATATTGTTACAATAAACGTTTGAAAACAAAGTTTATATCTGTATTTAAAATCTAAAACATTTTGCGTTTATCAACGCATCTCTCTGAATTACAATTTTTTCTGAATTGTGAAGCCTGTATTGGCCGCCTGGCAGGACACTGATGCATTGGAAGTTTTAATGTGTCCGGACACCGGCGATGGTGTCGTATTGGCTATTTATTTAACCATGTCTTGGCTTTCATTTAAGATATATTTTCCTTGAAATGTAGTCACATTATCGTCTACATCTACATCTACATCTATGCTGTAACGTACGCTTATGTTACGTTGTTGGGTAGATTAGATACACAGTGTTTAGTGAGTTTCACATTTATTTAGTAGTCCTGGATACAGCAGTGTTGTAGACGTTGAGACGAAGCCTGGAGCAGAGCAGAGAGCTGAGTGTGGCCGGAGTCGCGGAGCTCTATGTGCGAGAGCGTTGTAGCTGAATGAGGTCGTAGTCTGCTGCCTGCTGTGTCGAAGCTGTAGAGTCTTGGGTCGATTAGGACTGTAAACGCCGAGTGCTACATTGTTGACTGTGGAGATTGAACTCTCCTGCTGTTCTTCCATCGCTGGGTTATATGGTGATTACACCTCACCTCCCTCCAACAAGGTGAGGAGAGTATTGGGGAAAGGATTGTAGCTTCTGTAATTAGTTATGCTATGAAGATAATGAGATAATGGAGCGAGTATAAGATTAACTCGCTACAATGCTGACATATAGACCTTTGATGTTACTTTGCACATATGCAAATGAATTACACAATTAATTCACTTGTTTGCAGGCCTTCACAATCCCTGAGATAGCCATCACGTAAATGTAAAAAGGCATAAACTCTGTCAGCAGAACTATTCGCATACTTTGCGTCATTATATAATGGAATGTGAAAAAAATGCAGAATTTAGAGATAACACCATCAATAGTGTCCAAGAAATGTGTAAGTACTTCATTCACAATGATGTGCTGCCCGAAATTTTAGCGAAGTATCCAAAATTTGCTTACTGTCGGTAATGCATGCACATGACTGTAAAGCTGCCGCCCAGTTGGGTGGGTTTGCAGCAAGACTAGTAACTGTATGACTCACTATAGATGTAAAGTGCCTTGTATAGTGACTGTTGTGAGCCTCTTGTAGTGTCACTTGTGACACCTCTTTGTGTCACTTGTGACACAAAGATTCTTGATGTGTGTATTTGTGTGGGTGATTAGATATGTATGTGTATGTATATGTGTATACGTATATATATATATATGTACATGTATGTATGAGGGTGTGTACATGTGTATACAACATTGATCATTTTGTAACTAGCGTCAAACATTGTTATTTGCTTAGATAACGAACTAGAGGGTTCAGTTCCTGAACCGATTATGTGCCTCTGTATCCTTTACACCACCGCCCACGGGATGGGTATGGGGTGCATAATAAAGAAAGAAATTGAATTCTTCACTTTCACTTCAGTACATGTGTATACAACATTGATAATTTTGTAACTAGCGTCAAACATTGTTATTTGCTTAGCTAAACGAACTAGAGGGTTCAGTTCCTGAACCGATTATGTGCCTCTGTATCCTTTACACCACCGCCCACGGGATGGGTATGGGGTGCATAATAAAGAAAGAAATTGAAATTGAACTTCAGTTATATTTATGCTAAAGTATTAACATGCAGCTTATATTTCTGTCTTTATTATGACATAGAAAACTTAGTTTATTACAATATTTAGATTAAATTAACATTAATCTTCGAAAGATCATAGTTCCCATCGATAGGGAGAGCGTCGGCCAAGAAACCTTGTTTAAAATATGAATATCTTTCCTGTCTAATAAGATATAATCTCTGTGATGGATTCACAAAAACTATTTTATCTCTGCATTTCTGATAACATATACAAGTATAAGTTTTATTTGTGAATCTCTATTAATTAAGCAATATATCAGAGTGTGTGTAGGGTTCGGTGTTCTATGAACGAAAAGGACATGTGTAGTTTAAGTAGCGAACGCATACAAACGAATAACGTTAGTATCTATATAACAAAATTATTGTCCTATAGAGTTGATTTAACTTAGACACATTTTTATAAATAAATATTAAATGTTTTGTGGCTATTTATGAAAGATATTATTACAAATACCCATTCTACTTGTTAATATCATTAATTAAATTTGCGACAATTTGAGCAAAGAATTGCGACGACTGGATCACTGTGTACAGGAGGCTGAGATGAAGTAAAGTGTAAAGTGTGTGGACAAAGACAGGGACACACACTCGAACACTATATCTTGGATTGTAGTAAAATTGAGCCATTTAGAGATAAATCTAAGCTCACTTTGTATGATATGGCAACCTATCTTATTACCATGGATAAATTCCCCCGAAATCCTTGCACTGTATCCACATTTCGCTTCCAGTAGATAAACGACATATGAGATTCATAAACAAGTAGTATACTGTGAGGACTAATAATAAACAGAAGCTCCCGTATGACTCTAATGTCCCCATTGGTCAAACTATTATGTATTAGCGATAAGACCTACCATTAATGTATGATGACTTACTGTAAATATGTAGCTCTTGAAATAGCACTTACTCTGTAACTAGATGACATTGTAACTATAAGGTGTGAATGATAGATGTAATTGTTAATGTAATAATCTAAGATGAGGTCTGATAAAGACCTTTTGTGCCCTCTGTAATGCTTTTGCGCTACCGCTCACAGGATGAGTATGGGTGCACAATAAACTAGCCGCCTTCGGCGGCAACAATCAAGGAGGCTGATATGGCAGCAAACACTCTCCAGGCGACCATATATCTTGGATAAGTCGCTCCACAATTTTGTCGCTTGGACCGTCGACTTCCTATGGCGTCACCTGCTACATATTTACTTCGAATTTCGATATGAAATTACATTATTTCAGAGTGAAAATAGGTTTGATCGTGTTCTACGTGCAGCACCAACATTACAGTAAGTAAATATATCATATTTCTTCATTACTTACGTAATACTAGGAGGATTTGGGTACACTTGGGTAGATTTGGGTAATTCTACGGACCCGTCTATGGGGTCGGTTTATGTTTGAGGGACCCCTATTATGGTTCAATCTCTGGTAAGGACAAAAGTGATTGTGCATGTTTGTCACCTCAAGCCTCTGCTCACTTAGAGTAAATAGGCACTCGGGCATTATGGAAGGGATTTGAATTGGGTCCTACGGGAGGTCAGCAGTCGGCCTACAGGGGGGACCTTGATAAGCCTATAGGTGTAGGTTTCTTGTCAAAGACAATGGGAATTATGAATTTTCTAATACCTCCATTTTTTTTAAGTCTTAGGCACAAAGGATGATTAGTCATACATAGAATCGGCGAAAAACCTATAGAGGCTAGTCCACCAGCCTACACTAGTAAACCATGGGTTAAGCATGAGAATATTTTCCAATGTTCATGAGTGTATGAAGTAATTACAGAGCTCAAAGTACCTCTTACCATTTTTATCTCGCATCATTGATAATAGGGAACTCTCAAATAGTGTTAGTGTCCTCTAACTCTGAAGAAGAGTTTACAATTGGAGTGCTCACTATTATGATTCATTACCTGGAGCCAGCTGCTGTAACAAACAATGCCTCAGCCTAATTGTGGCAAGTACAATGTTACATTGTCTAGAATATGGATGTTTAATGCTTTCCTAACCTACAGTTTCCAGTTCTAAACTTTATAAGTTAACTCTTCATATTGGTACTTTCAGTCGCTTTGAGTATACGAACAGCACAAAGCATTGATGATTGATGTTGTGAATTGCCAGAATCAGACTGGGGCACCATTATTTATGGCAGCAAGTACAGTACTGTAATGAATCCACCCATTCCCAACAGTGAGCACTTCAACCAAAACCACTGTAAAGAAGAGCTAGGACACTCCAACACTATATTTGTGAGTGCTATGTTATAAGTGATTTTAGATCAAATGGTATGAGGTACTTTGAGCTCTCTAACTGCTGTACTTCATACACCCATAAATATTGGAAAATATTTTTGTGTTCATTCCATAGTTTACTTGTGCAGCCCGATTGACTAGACTATCATCTCGTGCAGATTTCATGTATGACTAACCATCTCAGGATGGTTAAATAGATGAACTTAAGAGCTAGCTTTTGACCTATACAGTACTCTGTAATCCCTCATGAAGAATAGTAACACATTGCTGTGTACTTACGCTTAAAAAAAAATAGCCAGCAATTCCTCTTCTATGGTCTAAATTTCTTTATGTAATGGTTTTGACAATCAAAATTGGAGCACCCGAGTCTTATTCAGTTTTAGGTTTGTTACATGCAACTTTAGTGGCCTTCTCTGTATAATAAGTGTGAGATGGTATCCATACAAATAAACCATCTCTTGTATCCTAAAAACACAATTTACCATCTCCTCTTGATAAAAGATCAGGTACAATTTCTGGTAACTAAAGATACAGTAATATATACCAATGTACCTTTTTTTCGTGTGGCTCTTTAGCATGGTAAAGGTCTGTAATACTTGGATCACAAGCTTGGTAATGTCAAATGCTTATATATTCTCTCACCACCCCTTCCCCCACCATCACACTAGTGATGAAATTTTCTTCTCAAATATACTCTAATTTTTCTGGCCAGGGAGTGTGGGTGTTTGGTCCAGTGTTCCGTGTGTACAAGTCTGTGTTAGGAATGATGTACAGGATACTGGAGGTGTGCTGCTTCACCATCCTCGCCCCACTCACCTCCACATTAGGCATGTGTCTCTCCAACATATTCATCCAGTATCAGAAGATTGTAGACACCCTGATGAGGTTCCTGAACTTGGATTTAAACTGCTATGAATGTGGGTGAATGTGATTCAAACAAAGCTTCAAGATGATTTGAACACAAGTATTATATAGGTCATTGATTGACTCCAAGTAAAATTCTTAAGGTATTACAGTTTTCAGAACATTTGAATGTATTAAAAATTAGCACATTTCAGTAATTGTTAAAATTGTGATTTATTAACAAAGGTATCAAATTGGCTTGAATTAAGTGTGAATGTAATATTAGAGGGATCTTAAAAACGAAACGGACTTCAGCTGTGTTTGCAGAGAATTTAATGCTGATTTCGGGTTAATTATAAAGGTGATTCTGTTATCTGTATGAAAATTTTCATAGGAAGTATGGATGCATCCATAATTCCTGTGTGATGACTGCCATTTATAATTTTAATTGGGAATAATTTATCAATGAATACTTGTGCATGCAAAATTAAATGACTGACTCAGCCATGGGCAAAATGAAATATAGTATAATATTTCTGGGCAGTACAATGAGGATATATAAAAATTTGCTCATGAATGGTCTCTTGGACTAGTAAATTTTGTATTTTAAATATCTTGATAGGCATAATTTAAACTAATACTTTAAATGCACATTGAATACACTGCTCAGAACTTTAGTTATGTGGTGCCAATAATGAAATTGTTTGCAGTTTGTGAAAAGTAGTAATAAGGCATTTTCAATGATAACGTAGGTGGTGTTTTATGGCAGTGTATACCACATTATGGTGGTATACACTGCCATGTATACCACCATAATGTAGGTATACATGGCAGTGGTACATACGCCAGCACCATCTTCACATGCCAATACAATATTCTGTTCATGGTGTTAAATTACAGGGGTCTTGCCTAACAAAATAATTTATCATTTTTGAGCATATGGAAACATGTCCTGGGAGAATATAATAGCTCTAACTATAAAAGAAAACCAAAGTAATTTAATTGTACAGTATATATTTTCTTTGCTATACTGTATTCATGAAGTCTTGTCTGATCCCTTAAACATCATGACTTTGAGAAATAGATTGTTATATTGCTCTGGAATTTAATTTATTCTTGTATGTAAATGAAGTTAACCAACATGTAGTGCCTGTTCATCTAAAGGGAATATCTGAAGGATAGACACGTGAAAGTATTTGGTTAGTTAAGCAAAGATAATAGACATGGTTGTTAGAATTTGACTTTTCTACCCCCTAATACAGTAAATTTATATGAAATGCCTGACTAAGATAATGTCCAGATGGTCACCAGTTTGTGTACAGTAAGGTAATTAGCAGGAGAAATCACTAAGTCATTATGACTAAATAGTGTAGCATTTAGAAGGAATGAGAGTAATGACTTGGGATAGGATAGAGGGAAGGAATGGTGCCCAACCACTTGGACGGTCGGGGATTAAAAATGCAGTGAAAAATGTATCCATATCATCCCATTGTACTAATACATGAGGAAAAAAAAGAGAGATTTAGTGTGCATGAAGGACACGAGACGTCCTTATTGTGCCTTGTCGTGTTTACATAAGTCACATAAATAGACACTGTACATGACTAATTTCAAACAATTTTCCAAGTATTGGATTTTGCATTTTCTTTTATAGATATTTGTAGGTATATAATACCACAAGAGGATTTTATAGGCTATTCATAGTACAGTTGGCTTCATTCTTCTCTAGCAGTCGGGGATACAGGTTCCACTCCTGTGTGTGACAAAAATGCTTGGGAACATTTCCTTTCAACTAATGCTCTGTTCACCTAGCAGTAAATAAGTATTTGGGAGTTAGGCAACTGTTGTAGGTTTGCATGCTGGAGAGGGGTCAGTAGTTCAACCTTGGGGACCTGAATGCAAGCCTACAGTACTGTACATGTACAGTACTGTATGTATCTATACAGACTTCCTGTCCCCAACAAAACACATAATTATTTTAAATTGTTATGGTTATATTTCATGGACAGTACAGTACATATCCTGTATTTTGACAGACTGGCCAAAAATACCTGCAGATCAGGCAGAAATTTTGAGAGCATTTCCATCGAAGGCGGTGTTATTCAGCATTCAAAACTGATACTGTATTCCAATTGGCATGCCAAAGAATTGCATTTTGTTCAGAGCACCTGACTAGTGGCTTTATACTAAATATAAATACAGTACATGTACTATAATTACTATTTAAATATGTTAATCAAACTCTCAGTAATTGGAATAAAATAATTATAGGTTTGGACTCGTCACATTGGAAGCATTGAATAATGTAGGTGGATACATACCTGTTGGTTAGCTTGCGATGATTTCGGGGCTCAACGTCATCGCGGCCCGGTCCTCGACCAGGCCTTCTAATATTGTAAGGGCTGCCAAATAGTCATCATATAATATCATAATGCATTTACTTTGTTGGTTATACAGGATTTCATTATAGGGTTAAACTTATTCTTGGTTAAGTAAATGCACAGGATGTTTATATGATTGCACTGCAATTTTTGTTTACTGAAATTAAATCCTTGTAAAATATATATATATATACATTTTTTTTTTAAATTAGCAGGCTTGAGTCTCATCTATATGTTTGAACCCGTCTGATTAAATCTGCCACCCCAAAATGCCTACATCCAACCCATGACTTCCTTGCCCCTCACTATCCTTTCAATCTATCCTACCTCACCATTGCCACCTCTCTTCATACTCCTTGTTCTAACACCTTCACTCCCATCTTCAGTTCCACCTTTCAGGGGATGTGTGTGTTTCCAACTCCAAAACTAAGAAAAACCTAAGTAACTGTATTGGGCGAGATGATTGTGTAGAAGTCATTCTAATGGCATCTCTGGATAGTGTCAACTTGTTCACCTTCTGTTGCAAATGTGCATGTCTTGCAACTATGTCCCAGAAGTGCGTCACCTTCAATTCTGGGACATGTGGGTGTTTATTCATATATATATTATTGTCAGATATGCAGGCATCCACTTTAATGGAGAACATGCAATATTTTTTCCTTTTTGTAACATGTGCTTGTACAGTATTAAGCATGTTCTCTACAAGTAAGTGGTATTAATCCACTCCTATTTTTGTGCAGAGTCTGTGGGTGTTATTGCAGAACATTTAGGTTTTCATCTGTATATATCCTCTTTCAGAATGTTTCTTTTGATAATTATTGAATGTGGGTGCTTGCATGTTTCTTTTTCTCGTAGAATTTTCTTGTGTTAATATGTTAAATTTCTCTTGCAGAACATGTGGGTATTCGGGCCAATTTTCAGGTCACTGAGGACTGTGTTGGCCATGGTCTATTTCTGATCGGTTTCAACAATGCTGTCTGGAGTGTTGGTCCTTAAAGAACTACGCCACTGAGACACGTGCACACCCTAATACTTGTAAGTGCACAATACCTTAAGATAAGGTTTAATTTCCACAATTTTAAATATTCTACTGTAACAGTTTATTTCGGTCAGTATTAGTTATAGATTTTGGTAAAGTCAGTCTTGTTCAGAGGTCTACCAAGACAATAAGTTAGTTTCCTGTAAATTTAGTAAGAGGTTACTACTGGTTCTGGCTGCATAATAAAGTTCTTTGCTTTCATGGGATCAATTGTGAGATTTTCTTGCCAAACTTTAAATATTTTCTTTATCAGGTTACTCATTACTTCTGTGTGGAAGTCTTAACACAGAGAAATAGTGCTGGGTCAAGCCAGCACTATTTCCTTGTGTTTGCTTCTGTTGCCTGCTTGATGCTAAGTGTGGTGACTGGTACTACAGTACTTGCAGCAACTATATTAAGAAGTGATATACTTACTCCATACTCATTAGGTTCATGACATGAGAGGTTATGTAGAATTAACAGATCCATAAGTGTTCCACATTTCCAAGAAGTTGTACGCTAATTCTTAGTCCACTAATTACAATTTCAAAGTGTACAACTAATTACAATTATTCTCTTCCCAATCTGCTAGATGTTGGTCAGTTTGGCCAAGGTAGCCAACAACTAGCAGGAGAGATTAACTGTAATTAGTTGTACATTTGGAAATTGTAATTAGTGGACCAAGAATTGGTGTACAACTTCTTGGAATGTGGAACACTTAGAGATATGGGTCTGTTAATTTTACATAACCTCTCATGTCATGAACCTAATGAGTATGGAGTAAGTATATTACTTCTTAATATAGTTGCTGCAGGTGCTGTAGTACCAGAGGATCAATGTCCTGTTATTAGGATCAATGTGAGACGACGACGACACATCCACATCTTTTTTAACCTTCAATTGTTTGTTGCATCTCTCATGCATGTTCTAGTGAGTTCAGCACCAGTTCTTTACACTTGGGCTGCACTAGGTGATAGTGGAACTAGAATGCATTATACAACCCAAGAATAACTTTACCAAAATCATGTACTGATTGAATTGGCCCCCATACCTTGAAAGTAGGCCCCTGCATTTGTACATGTTATTAGCAATTGGCAACAGAATCGAATATCATCCCAAGCAATGGTGCCAATAATTGGCAATTAGCCTTGAAAACCCTCACACTTACCATATGGTAGAAAAAGGTGAGTTTCAAGGAAGGCTAATTGCCAATTATTGGCACCACTGCTTGGGATGATAATAGATTCTGTTGCCCACTGCTGATAATGTGTACCAATGCAGGGGCCTACTTTCAAGGTATGGGGGCCTATTCGATCAGTACATGATTTTGGTAAAGTTATTCTTGGGTTGTATAATGCATTCTAGTTCCACTATCACCTAGTGCAGCCCAAGTGTAAAGAACTGGGGCTGAACTCACTAGAACATGCTAAATAGAGATGCAACAAACAACTGAAAGATGTGACAAAAACTATTAGGGTTATCAGCAATTTAAGACCTAAATGCTTCTAGCCAAAAAAAATATAAAAATTGACTAACATTTCTCTGCAGGTAGCATCGAACTGTGATACCAATGAAGTCACATGTTCCAGGCAGTTGCCAGCGGTAAAGTTTCCTTGACAACAAAAAAAAAATCTGTATTTTTGTCAAGAAAATGAAATTAATAAAATATTTTATTGGTCTTTTGAAATGACAGTATAAGAACGTCAAATAAAGCAGATTGTATGGAAGTAACGTTAGTTATTTTCCCCACACACCTTGCCTTCTAGATCAATATGATCAAAATAATTACACTTGATTTGCCCTAACAAAGCTCATTACTGTATACATGAATTATATTGAAATTCCAAGAATTATAGTTACAACTTTGTTTGTTTGCCTTTGGAGAATGACTTCAGGCATATGAAAGACAATTCATATAGCAACGTTACTGGCAGCTGTTTCAATAATCTTGCACACGTGGCTCCAGAGGCGGCTTTTTAAGAGATTACTACACAGCGCTGTAAATGTAAGAATATACATTAGGATCTAACCTTCAGATATTATTCAATATGGTAAGATGAAGAAATCTGCTTGAAACTTTTGGACTGCATTATCTTTGTAAAATAATACTCAATACAGGGCAAAATCAAACGGTAATTTGTAATTACTTAAGAGGACAAAATATGCACCCTGGATAAATATGCCATTCAATACTAGTGTTGGTATCTCCTATCACAATATTAGACCTTTTTATAAAGTTTTGAATTAACTAGATACATTTAACAGTGACTGGTGGGGAAAATCTGGTGTTAGCCATTCACGCACATGATAAAGTGAATAATGGTTTTCCATTAACAAATAATCATTCTAAGAATGTGTGTAGTGATTAAAAAAATAAGAATACAATTTACCCGAGGGCTAGGGTCCAGTACGCTGTCTCTTCTCCGGTGGAGGCTTGACAGAGCGCTGTGTCACTGGCTGTGATGACGGTTCGGTCTTCACCTCCACTTTCACTTCAGTCTTGATTTCTGTTTTTATGTCCACTTTGGTGTCGTCTGTATAGGAGATAAACCAAAATTTTATAAACACTCCAAAAACTTTGACTGACAATGCCTTGGAGGGAAGGAGCATGGGCAGAATTACTCAGGTACATACAAGCCATCAAATCTAACTACCATGCATTATACTCTATGTTTGGAGCAAATAGGTCACAGTACAGCACTACCAATTTCTATGAAGTGATGAGAAGACAGTCTGTCCAGAGAAGCTAGACTAGCAATATTGGGTAAGGAGGTTAAAGATACCACCAATCCAATTACATCTTCCACACTCACCAGTCACATTATCTCCTGTCTCGGAAGGCTCGCCAGCAAGATTGACCCTTCAGAGACTACCGTCTCTGAAGGGTTCACTGTGATTGTCAGCCCTACAGAGACTACTGTCACATTGATGAGCTCGTCAATTATCAGAGAGGATAACCTAAATTGACAGTCTTTACGATGACAGATTTCAGCAGTGTTAATACCGAGTATTAAAAATGTTAACTTTACCAGCGAGTTACATGAAAATGCCATGCTTAGTAAACTTGGCTTATTACATATGATAAAACAATCCACAGAAATCAAATATCTAATTCAAATATGCACATTCCAAACATAATTTGTACCTGCTACATCCTAATTTTTCATGATGTGAATGTCTGTCTCTTACAATTCATCATTTTCTAATATTTTTAAAATCTAAATCGTGCCATACAATGAATCAGTCAAGTAGACTGACTACATTAGGTTATATGGAAGCCATGAGTGGTATCATAGCTCAAGAGCCACAAAATGCCTCATGGACTAACCAGGTTGTAAAGGTGATGTGGACCTACAGGCTGCTCCAAGCAACACACTCTTAGATCAAGTTATTGTAAGACGAGCCTGGTCCCAGACTAAGCATGGAGAATACAACAACTCTTGGAACTGACTCCAAGTAATGATACAAAATCCTCAGGTCAAGCTACATAATAATGTTGCTGCATATTTCTTTATATTCAACAGCTCTCGATGGTTTTAACTAATCTGTCAAGTGCCAGAGATACCATTTGCCTACCAACTCATTAACAGAGCTCTATAGAAGACCTAGTACTCTAGCTAATTCCCTTCAATAAAAGCCTAATCCATGCATATGAATAAAATATAACTGATGACTTGATCCAACCTTGATCTTTATCAAGTCCAGGACAGACATCGTCACTTTCATTTGCTATGTGTAGGTTCTGATATTTGTTGCAGCCATATTATTGTGAATTATTCTCTGCACTCAGTGAATGTTATTAATAGTGCTGCTAATGTTTATTCTATTAAGGGTAGCTTCTGCAAGACAATCCATTAGTAGCTACAGTGTGGCCATCTCTCCATTCAGAAGTACCACCTGACCTGTAGTCAGTTTATGATAGATGCCAGACCAAAACTGCTATAACCATTATTACGGTAATACCCTGCCTAGCAGTGGGCCGGCCTGTTCCTTTACCGCTTATTCACCGACGTATCTGCATGCTTCAACATCAACGACAACAACAATACATGGTCAAACGCATTGGGTGTCTAAATACACCCCCCCTCCTCCCTCCACCTGAGTATCTGGGCAGGGGCCCAGACGCTACTCGCTAACCACTTGTTTAACCGACAGCCGATGGTTACCTACAAGGTTTGCGCCATCTCTGATGTCATTGGCCCGTATATGATACCTGATACCTGGTTGATGGGGTTCTGGGAGTTATTCTACTCCCCAGGCCCGGCCCGAGGCCAGGCTTGACTTGTGAGAGTTTGGTCCACTAGGCTGTTGCTTGGAGCAGCCCGCAGGGCCACATACCCATCACAGCCCGGTTGGTCTGGCACTCCTTGGAGGAACAAATCTAGTTTCCTCTTGAAGATGTCCACGGTTGTTCCGGCAATATTTCTTATGCTCGCTGGGAGAGCGTTGAACAACCGTGGACCTCTGATGTTTATACAGTGTTCTCTGATTGCCTATGGCACCCCTGCTCTTCACTGGTTCTATTCTGCATTTTCTTCCATATCGTTCACTCCAGTACGTTGTTATTTTACCGTGTAGATTTGGTACTTGGCCCTCCAGTATCTTCCAGGTGTATATTATTTGATATCTCTATCGCCTTCTTTCTAGTGAGTACATTTGGAGGGCTTTGAGACGATCCCAATAATTTAGATGCTTTATCACGTCTATGCGTGCTGTATATGTTCTCTGTATTCCCTCTATTTCAGCAATCTCTACTGCTCTGAAGGGGGAAGTGAGTACTGAGCAGTACTCAAGACGGGACAACACAAGTGACTTGAAGAGTACAACCATTGTGATGGGATCCCTGGATTTGAAAGTTCTCGTAATCCATCCTATCATTTTTCTGGCAGTCGCAATATTTGCTTATATACAGCTCACCGGCGTCCAGTCATCAGAATACACTTCGTGCTCGTGACTGGATGCCATATGACCATAAACTGATGACTAGTTATTTTATTTTGAATATAAACCACTTGATGGGCTCTGATGAAATAGCAAAATCTTTCTGTGCAAATATGGACAAAATACCTGTCTTCACACCATCCTGTTGTGTTGGTTGCTGGGATTGCTGTTGCTGCTGGGATTGCTGCTGTGCTGGTTGTTGTGCTGACTGCTGTGTTGGCTGCTGTGCCTGATTTGGGAACTTGTATGGAAATTTGGCATGAAGGTCTTCTAACAGAGAATCCACCCGTCGACGCTGGAATGCAGATCCTGGGTCTACCCGCCTTCCCTGTCCAACCTGAAAACAGTTTTTGGTACTGTATTTTGGTACAGTATTAACAGTGAGCTTATGGACAGCCTCGAGAAAACCTTCATCAAGGAATCTTGAGAAAACTGTGAAGACAACAAACTGTGCAGAGCAAAGCTCTCAAATTAACCAATGATAACTAATTCAAGTTAATCAACACACCAGAAATCTTGTTTGCAAAATGAATAAACAAAAAAAACATACTCTGCAACTGGTGTTTTTTCCACAATCTGTCTAAAGTCAACTTGTGTTTAGGATCAAGAATGCTGATAAAGCATTTAGTTATACAGGGGTTGCAACCATTGTAGGCATTAAGCTTTTTGGCTAGTCACAAGAGTACAGCATTCAGTACACCAATGTAAGGATGAAAACTTAGAACCTAGGTACTAAAACCACAAGGTCAATTAGATCCAACAGAGTACATGGGATGCAAGAAGAATGGAATTGAATCCTGTTTGAATCAAAATGCATGAAAAGGATCAGTAACACTATTTTAAAAGTTTACACAGTTTAGTGAAATATTACCTTGAGTCTATCACTAGCATATGAACATGTGCAGTGTACAATGGAAGTATTATAGACAAGAGATGTGGATATGTGTATTAAACTAAAACACATCAGCCTAGTAATTGATCAACATGTCAACACTTTGGGTATAGAATGGTAGTGTGCAATTGAAGCAAGAATGTAGGGGTGGGGGGGGGGTACCTAATGCATGTAATGTGTATGATCCAAGGAGTAGGGCATATTATATGTATGTAAGGAAGGGGGGCGGGTTGCACACGATTTACTTTTGAGCGAGACATGCAACATATATGGGGTTAAGTGTATAAAAAAATGCTATATATAGTAATGTCTTATGAATATTTGAAAAGCATGAAGAACAAAATGAGTTGAGTAAATGTTCAATGAGTAGTATTGTATGTGCAAACAAACAGTATGTATGTGTCAGCAGTACTTGAGATGAAGAGTGTAGTGCAGAACTGAGAGGCAATGCAAGCAAGTAAATGACCTAAGTTACAAAAACACAACAGGTAGTCAGAAACAGCATAGTCATATTTAAATCCAATGGATTAAAAAATAATGAATTTACACGCTAATTAAGATGCATAACTTTCAAATCTGTTCCATAGGAGTTAAACATATTGCTTTAATAAATAACACAGTAAATAGGCTACATAAACAGGACTATATAAAAGACTTCAGTCAAGGAGTGAACAGACATTCCACTCCTGAAATTTTTAAAATGTCTTGAATTTGAAAGGTCTTTGAAAATGTGAGGAGTTTAGTGACCTTACAAAATGCATCACACCCAATAAAAAGTAAAAATGAACTTTGAAGAGTTAATTTTTCAACTTCCTGCTTCAGTGAAGAAAAACATGAACAATGTGACTATTATTAATTTTCTTTTGGATATTTTCCATTCTATGCAAATATCCATAACCAAATTCCAGTTAGTTATGGAAAGAAATTCCTATCATTTTGCATAAATAAAATTATTTTAATAAATGTGCTTTAATTAAGGAAAACAAAAATTGAATTTGAAGTAACAGCTGATACTGTACTGTAGCTTTATTAACACACATTTCTGAATAGTATTAAGAAAAATGCAATATAAGAAAACAGGAGCTCTATAGGGGATAATTTTCTCAATCTTCCGAGTCTTCTCAAATACGTATGAGATGTACATACACCTATCTTCTACCTCCACCCTTCCCCTGGATGCACATATACGATGACCTTTGTAAACACAACATATACCCAACATTTAGCCAATCTAATCTAACACCAAGATAATGTTTAAGTTACCTTCTTCTCCTTATCCTTTTTCTGCTGCTCAGCCTGCTCTAACTGATTTCGGAACTGCCACCAATATCCGCGCGATGGGTGATAGTGTGAGAAGGACTGCATCTCTGTGAAAGCGCTTGTCAGGTTGCTTACCGCTGCCAACTGTGAAGGATACAGTTATGACAATAATGATAGAAGAGAAGCAAATTACAAATGAGAAGAATTAAACAAGAATACCCAGTAATGATGTAATAAAACAGAAAAGGCCTACAAATATATGAAAAAATCTTTTGTGGTAAATTCAATGAAAGAAGAAGAGAAAGAATAAGAAGGGGAAAAGGAAGAGCAGGAAAAATTATGAGCAGGAAAAGGAAAAATTGGAGGAAGAATAGAAGGCAGAACTTCAAAACATAGTGTACCAAGAAGTTAAATTACCCAAAGCCTTGCAATAGTTAACAGTAAACAAACTCAGTGTAAGCACTGATCAGAGGACCTCAATATGACTAACAGCCTTCCTGTCCTTGACAATGGTACATCACAATCAATATAGATATATAAATATGAAGTAAATCCATTTAATGTATGGTAAATGGATAAAAGGGTATAACCAAAGGGGATATAAATGAGATTTTAAATATATCAATACAAAAAAGAACTCCAAACAAATTATATTAATTGCAGACGTTTTGACTAAAAAAAAAAAAACTGGGTAAATACTGGTTTGGAAACTGTGTTGTCAATTTACGGAACAAATTGCCAAGCAACATAATGGATGTGGGATCATTAGATTGCTTCAAGCATAGGTTAGACATATATATTAGGAATTTGGGCAGAAATAAACAGCAGCGGCCTCATGTAGGCAAATAGGCCTTCAGTTCCTTGATTCTTATGTTATGGGTGTAAGTATGAGTGTATCAAGTTTTGAGATAACAGGAATGGTTGGATACTTCCTTCAACTGCCTACCTGCATGCTCTTGTCAAGCAGGAAATAACATACTGGAGACAGAGATATTATCTCACCACTCTAGAGTTGATGACAGAGCCCAAATCTGGCGTCTGAAACACTTGTCCACCGATGATGTGGTAGTTGGCAAGAGGATTGACTTGTGTTGGGGAGAAACGCTGCTGCTTGCGGATGATGTAGAGAATGGGCTCCTGTGTGTGCAGCAGCATATATTCCACTCCCTGCATATGGCTGTGGGGAGAAATGAACATATTTTATACTGCATTGCTCCAAGTAAAAATTATACAAAGTTGTGCAAAGTTGCACTCAAACTGAGGGGGGGGAGGTCTCAACTCTGAATCTCTCCTTTTCAAAATCAAGCATGCTAGCATGTACACCATGTGCAAAGTATGCTTTCTAAATTATTTCTCAACCTCTTCACATTCTTCTTCCCCTATTTGCAAATGATGGAAATTCTTTAGTAAATATGTGGGGTAGATTCTATTATAGTTCAGCCCCTCAAAAATGGATAGTTCTAGCAGGAGCTTGACATCAGACAGAACAGTAGAGTCCCAGTTCTGTGCAAGGGGATTTAATATAGACTGCCTAATGTAGATAATTGATTAATTTTAATATATAAATTTTACCTTGTACGACTGATATAAAAAATGTCAATATTCTCATCGTTATATGCACATACCAATACTATAGTTATTTTGTTTGTTTTTTCTTCCATTTAATGACTTGCATTCTTAAAATATGTGGCTATTAGTAATTCATAACTTCTTTAATGTTATATAATCACCATTGTTGGGGGACAGGAAGACTGTATATATGTACCTTAGGCTTGTATCAAGGTCCCCCTAAATTGAACTGCTGACCATCTCGAGGGTGCAACCCTGTATGCTGTATATCTTACAGTCTGCAGTCATTATTGTTTACTATTTGCACACCTTATCATCCATCGTTTCATTCCCAGGAAGCAATCGCACTTTCCCATTCAAATCACCCATAACTGATTCTATAACATTTTAATATCAAACCTTTTTTTCCCATTCTCACTTCTGATGTCAAATGGAACAAATGCAATCATCTTTTCAAATCTGAATATTATGCAAAAAACACCAAAAACTACACCAGTGACATTCATTGCACTATACCAGTTTTAATTTATACGGAGCCCAACTATCCCTCTCCAACTCCTACCCATGTATGTAGAGAAACACCTAGTTTGAGATGCATATCTTACTTCACTTCAGGTAACTAATGTGTTAATAGATAATGTTAACATAAAAAAAATAAAAAAAGTACAGTAATTTAGTATACAGTATTTGGTAACTTCTTCAGTACATTCTTGATTACCTAAACTAATCAAGACTTATCAGTGCAACAATATACAGTACATATAATCTGGAGAATCAGAAAATCAAAAAGTTTCCCAGTCAAGGCTCTCTCCAAGATACCCTACCACCTTTCACATCTCGAGACCCTAAACAAACTGGGCCCACTGTCTCACTAGGTTATGATACCCTATTTATCCAAGTTATCTTTGAACATTATCCAACCATCAGACTGATGATCTGGAGACTCTACACAAACCAGACACTGGTTGGTTAATCTAAATATTTCTAGAATCAAGTACTGTACCTGTATAAATATTTTCATTATTAAAATGTATAAATACAGAAATAAATTTCTTGGATCAGAGCTCATTTTTATGGGGTTGTAAAAATTAAACAAAAGCTTACGTGAGCTGATCGACCCTCGTGTTTTGCTGCATCTTGATGAATTCGTTGTTGCAGTCCCTTGAATAGAAAGGGTTCGTCCTCTCACCGAAGTACTCCATGATGTTGGTCGAGTTAAGGTGAGGCACCCACATGCTGTCATGCCACGATATGTGTAATGGGTTGTCTGCCGGGGATACATTGTCTTACTATTCACATGACTCATTAAATACTAGAGACCAATTAAAATTGAATTACAACAAAATTAATAAAATACTTAATTAAAAGATGCAATAATTTTCTACTTTTCTGTAATTATTTATAAATTCAACCATATTTATTATAAATCTCATTCTGTTTATCTTAACATCTGCAGAGTATATGAATTTATCAATCTCAAGGTGTCCAACATTAAGCTTCTCTCATTCAGTGTTATATCACTACCAGCTGGATGTAACAGTTCTGCCAAAATTTTAAGTTTAATAAATATCCAATTTACCTTTTTGTCACTCTAGTGGATGAGAAGGAAGGAAAAGGAAGAGAAAACCAAGGCTAACTGTAAACACACTACAGTATTATAAAATAAATGCGACAAGATGAACTCTTGACTTGAAGGCTCAACACAGTAACCTGTCAGTCTCTCTGTCTATGATTATGCCATTTGGAGTACAATAAAGTAGGTACAAATCCAATGAGACAATATGCAGAAAAATTGTGTGCAGAATGCATGACCAATTTCACACCCCCTAAGAACAATGTCAGATGTTTATAGTGCTTCTACACAAATGCCAGAAGCTTAATAAATAAATTTGACACATTGTGTACATGTACCAAGGCTCAGAATCATTATATTATTGAGGGCTTCGGAATTAACACTAAAATTCATGTATGACAGGGCTGATCTCATGGCTTCCTTTAAGTGTTTTTCTTAGGAGGAATGGGGGGGGGGGAGGGGGATTCTCTGACAAGTTGTCAAAGCCATAAATAATAAGATGGCACTCCAGTTAAAATTCTACTGGTAAAATGTCTCAAGAATAATGAGGGGACCTTTGACGAGCTGCCAGTATCCTCTCTCTCCATCTAGGCCACTAGAGATGATGGCTCTCAGGTAAAGACAGTTTTTCATACACTGGTCATATCATTCATAAAACCTTATTTTAAATACTGTACTAAAATTTCACATTTTGCAATATGAATTACAAAATTAAATACTGTACATTTCATATTAGAGCAATTGCCCAAAACTTTGGGTATTAGTGGCTTTATTTATTAATTTAATAATAGTGGCTTTATTTAATAAAGCCACTAATAATTAGTAGCTTTATCTAATTTAGGGCAGTCCCTGTGGCGCAGTGGTAAAGCGCTCGCCTGGCACTTTGCGAGCACTTTGGCCTGGGTTTGTATCCTGGCTGGGGAGGATTGACTGGGCCCCAATCCTTAACTGTAGTCTTTGTTCACCCAGCGGTGAATGGTGTACCTGGTTGCTAAACGATTTGGCGGGTCGTATTCCGGGAAAAATTAGGATTAAAGACCTGCCCGAAATGCTATGCATGATAGTAGTATTTCATTCTTGTTCTTACATTTTTGTTCTTACAAGAATGTAAGAACTCTTGTAAATACAAATAAAATAAAAAAAATATGCAACTCCTGTACCTTCAAATTTACCTCTCGCAATCTTATATATGCATATTTTATAAATAAAATATTAGTATTAGTACAGTATTATTATCAAGGGTTGCTTAGGCCAGGCTTTAAAATCTGTATGTGAATGTTACCTGTATGAAGCAGCTCGTATCATTTCCAGTCTGAGATTGATTCCAGGACTGAGTCAATGACCACTTCGTGCAGCATATAAATTTTAAGACTCAAGCCAACCTAACCTAACAAAAGATATACATTAGAAAATTGAAATCATTAGCCAGTCGAGTGCTTGACGCGCTGGACATCAAATTGTGTACGAGCATTTTGAGAAAGCTCATTTATCAAATTTTTTGTTTTAAATTGTTTTAAATTGTTAAAAAAAATTAGAGTGTTTAAATTTGATGTTTTAAATTTTTTTATTTTTTTAAATTCTTAAAACTGCATATAAGGCTGGCTAAGCTAAGGCTTTGTAAGGTTGGTGAGGCTGTAAAAATCCCTCGGCTAACCACCTGGAGAACAAGACGATGTGAATCCTGACCAAAAAAATTAGTTTTTTTGAATTGTGAATCCCCCCCCCCCCAAAAAAAAATTCACTTGGCCTCAGTCGTGTCTCCCCCACACCACAATGCATCGCACAATGGTTGGCAACATAATAAAGACGAAATACCCGAAACGCTATGTGTGCTAGTGGCTTTACAAAAATGTAAAATCAACTCAATTTCTATGTTCTCTGTTAACCCCCAATGTATCTTCTTGTAAATAAATAAATAAATAATACAACTAAATATAGCCCCAAGCCCTATTATAAAAGCGTTAAAGAGAGAGAGATTCAACCGGATTAGGTTAACTGACAGTGAAGGAAGTAGTCAAAAGGAGAGTCGAACCCCAGACCAGGAAAAACTCGGGTCTAAAACACCACAATAAAAATATATCACAACATCATAAGATTGACATTTCAAGTGTTATTCACCTTTAGATTGGTCAGCCATGATCGCAGCTGTGATAACTCGACTCTTATGGCGAGAAATGTGTGCTAATACAACAGGAAGCTGCTGTTGTTGTTGTATGTGAGGGGGAGGGAGTACCAGTCACTTGGTACACAAGACAAATCGTACACATATTAGGTTATCATTTCGGACTCGATATCTGTATGTTTCGTATAAAAATGATTGGTCAATATTAAAAACCATAATATAATGCTATTAACAGTTGAAATCTTCTAGTTAACAGGTATATCGTTATTGAATGACGTTGAGTGATGGACATACTCATAAGAACGACGCTCGCCAGCGTTAACACTACTCATCTGAAGGACCACAAACATGATCGAACGCACAAATCACTAGACTGTGGGCAGTTTTTTTTTATTTATATATACAAGAGTTCTTACGTCCTTGTAAAGCCACTAGGACGAATAGCGTTTCGGGCAGGTCCTTAATCCTATTTTTTCCCGGAATAAGACCCGCTAAATCGCTTAAAACAACTCATTCACTACTTCAGAGGGATGCCACTATAGCAATAGAACTGAGAGGTATGAGCTACGAGGAAAGGCTAAACCTCACATCCCTGGAAAACAGAAGAGTAACAGGAGATATGAGACAATTCCATGCTGACATGGAATTGACAGGGTGAACAAAGACAAACTATTTAGCACAGGTGGAACACGCACAAGGGGACACAGGTGGAAATTTAGTACCCAAACGAGCCATAGAGACACTAGAAAGAATTTTAGTTCAGTGTCATAATAATTAACAAAAGGTGAAGTGATGATGTGGTGGAGGCAGACTCCATACACGGTTTCAAATTTAGATATGATAGAGCCCAGTAGGCTAAAAATCTGTACACCAGTTGATTGACGGTTGAAAGGCGGGACCAAAGAGCCAAAGCTCAACCCCCGCAAGCACAACTAGGTGAGTACAGCTGGGTGAATATAAAGGAGGTGGGTGAGGACCTCATTGGGAAAACTAGAGACTGAAGAGCGGCCAATTTCATTTTCCAGCTCCTCAGTGTCGCAGTTCAGAGAGGAAATGCGTGCTGTATCTAGGGTACGCACCCGACCACCTCTGAGAAGCTGGACGAGATCTTCGAATACTGATTGTTATATTGTTATATAAGTGTGTGTTCTCTGTAAACTGTAGCATTGCAATAAAATCAAATAAAACAAAATTAATAAAATAAAATAGGAGTGGTAAGAGAGGAAAAGATTAAAGTGTTCATTGAGTGATTGTGTATTTGTACTCACTGAATTTGTGAGTTCCTTGACGGACTTGAAGAAGAGTGGGGGGGGGGGGCAGAAATAGCCTAAGCTACTCTAGCCCTTTGAGATGTATTTTTTCTTGTCTCAATAAACATACTTGAACTTGAACTTGAGAAGTCAACACCCATATCAGAAGATATTTAGAAAAATTGTATAACTCCCTTTCCATAAAACTCTATTACAAAATCCACTATGAGCTCTTTTTAATGGCAAAATTTAGCCATTTTGTGTAATAACTGTTATAATCT
>WNGS01028583.1:5564850-5579532 GCA_020271785.1 Procambarus virginalis | reverse complement strand
AAGGCGTCTTGTACATACCAGTTGCGTTGCTCCTGGGAGTATGGGTTCGAGTCACTTCTGGGTGTGAGTTTTCATTCGCATATAGTCCTGGGTCCATTCAGGCTTGTTCGCATATATATATATATATATATATATTATAATATATATATATATATATATATATATATATATATATATATATATATATATATATATATATATATATATATATATATATATATATATATATATATATATATATATATATATATATATATATATATATATATGACAGCTGAACAGAGGCTATGATATATTTTCGGTAACTATATAAGATTTTTGAACTAGAGTATTTCTGCGTACTGCCTGTTCGTGATTTCTTAAAGTAGATTAAGTTGCTCTCTCGCCGGCTTGTAAATCTCTGACTGGTTCACAACATTTTAAGGATGATAGGTCTTTCTGTCTCACTCTAAGGACGCGAACCTGCAACAAAATAATTGCACAATAATTGCTAAAACGAGTGCTACTAGAGTTCAACCCTTAACATATGTGCAAGGTTATGTGGAACGGATCTTGTGAACGGAGATATACAGTCCGTTGCCGTTCTCTGAGGGAAACACCTTGCATTAAGGTGAATGTTACACAAAATCTGCCACTGAAGACGTCTGTAAATAACGGCAGTATGTTTTAGATTCAGCTACTCGGAACAAAAAGAGTTGCAAGTAGCACGGGCTATGGTGAGCCCGCAGTGGACTTACCTGGCACAGGATCGGGGCTGTAACTTGAATGGCAATAGTACATGCAAGTTTAGGTAAAGTGAAGACAACCTTCAGGAATCTCAAAAAGTATTCTTCAGGGATTTGTTCACCAGAAAATTAATTATAGACTTTTGTTATAATATGTTGAACAGAAATATAATGTAAACTCTTATGTATATCCACCCAAACTCATATATGTTTAATCAACGCTTGAAGTAATCCACATGTAAATTACTAAAGAGAAAACGCTTGTATAACTGTTGCAACATGTATGCAATAGTTCCCCGATATTCTTGACAAATTCCATTCACTTAAATAAATTTAAAAAATATACAGAATTTATACAAATATTTAATGTCTGAATGACAATATATATAATATATATATTATATATATATATATATATATATATATATATATATATATATATATATATATATGTATATATATATATATATATATATATATATATATATATATATATATATATATATATATATATATATATTAATACTTAATTTACTAACACATTTATTTGCTATCGAACGCAATTGTGAAGACAAAGGATCTTAATTAAAGTCGCAATGCGCTAATAAAAATCACATTCTTCATAAACAATTAACCACTCCTGCAGAAAATAAATTAAATATGAATTGAACAGTATTAAGATACTAATACTAGAAGAGGCTTGGGTCATCGTCGCTTCTAAATCAACAGTAAACACAAATTACTAGTTTTTAACAAGTCTCCTGTTTGATTGTCTTCATTTTCTATGAAATTTTTAGCTCATTCTCTAGTAATGTTGAGGAGAAGGTAAGTAGGGTCGGAGTCGTTCAGTGGCGCTGTGCGCAGTTGACGTTGCTGTGGCGACTACTGCTGACCACTCCGGCTGGGAGATGCAGTTATAAACACATCTTGGATCTTCACTAGCTGGGAGCGAAGATGTGTCGTGGACTGGTTATTGTTTCTTAAGGTTAGTGTTGTGTTAATTACAGTATGCCAATGCGTCTCTTGTCATGATAACCTACGTAATCTTAAGATGATTGCAGGCTTCTCCTAACTAACACTTGTTTGATTGGTTGATGAAGATTAAACCACCCAAAAGGTGGCACGGGCATGGATAGTCCATAAGTGGTGGCCCTTTGGAGCCATTACCAGTATAAAGAGCTGATACTGGAGATCTGTGGAGGTGCGACTGCACCCTGCGTGACGGAAGAATGTCTCCCGTGGACTAACACTTCCCTAGTGTCCGCGTATATATGACAGACAGGAACTACATGTAAGTTCCTGTCTATTAAGCCCTTTAATTAACACTCGAACTACATTTCCTCTATAATATTTTGAAGTCAAAATTCCTTTAGTCATATAAAACGGATGTAAACATTGACATTGTAATGGCGGCCAGCCAAACTGTGCGAGACAACGGTTTGTTGTCTTGAACCGAATGACTCTCGTTGTCGCGGGGACTGAAGCCTGTACAGTACTTAGGACTATCGACGTCCCCCTCCCCCCACCTCCGCCTAAGGCCAACAACAATGACCCTCTCTAGGATGCAATCCCACAATAATTGCCTAACCTCCCGGGTGCCTATTTAAGATAAACAGAGGCATCGGGTGAACACGGGAGGCATCTCCCGTCACGCAGGGTGCAGTCGCACCTCCACAGATCTCCAGTATCAGCTCTTGATACTGGTAATGACTCAAAAGGGCCACCACATACGGGCTATTCATGCCCGTGCCACCTTTTGGGTGGCTTAAACTTCCTCAATCAATCAATCGGGTGAAAGGAAACTTGCCCAACCGTTTCTGTCCCGCACGGGGAAAGAACCTTGGCCTCCGGGTTGCAATCGAAAAATGTAGTCTACTGTGCTATATGACAATAATTCAGCAAGGATGTGCATGTCTATCCCTTCCTCAGATAAAGTCCATTCCATCCAGCGGTCGACCCCAGAGACGCATTCATCAATTTTAACATGTTCTTTCAAAATAGGAATTTTCTCAAATATAAATTAATAGTTATGTATTAGCATACTGTGCATATTTAGGCATTGGTTAGGTTAGGCGTTTAGGTTTTGTAGGCGATTATTTTTATTTGTAGTACGTGGGCGAAGCATTTACACAACCCGTCCTCGACTCAAGTCCATTACATCCAGCGGTCATCCCCACAGACGCATTCGTGAACAAGGGGTTTGGCGGGTGTATGGCATGGACCCAAACTATTTGACGACTAGCCCGTCGTCATAAACAAAGGTCGAAGTCCATTCCATGCATCCGCCAAACCCCATGTTTATGAATTTTTAGTCTTGGGTAGAGTATAAGTCAAAATGCAACGCGCTATTAGGCGGACGGGTATTGTATGAAAGGATATCGACGACCACAATCATCACACGCCGCCTTTACTGATGATTGTACCGTCGAGAACAGTGCAGATCTATATGACTAGATGGGCTGTAGAGCGCAGTTACCGTTCTGCTTCTGGACCAACGCCTAGATAGCGTTCGTCCTCATTCTTTACTTACATTTCTAAAGGCAGTAATTGTGTTGGTCAGCCTAGCATAAACCGCTCATGGTATATGTAGGATGAGGGCTTCGGGAGATTGTTATGGCGTGATAACCAATCCCTCAGGTCATGTCTCTGCGTGATTATTAAAGGGTTTAATCATTCATTTGGTCCCTTGTATCTGGTCTCCTCTTCCTAGCTTCCAGTTTCATTGCTTTGAACTTGTTAGCATTAGACTGCAGTAGCCACTTGTTAGACTAACTATGTGTTTGTTCAGGTCATCAAATAGTTTCTTGCAATCTTCCTTCTCGACGACTCGGCGAACACCCTCCTCACCCACCTCCGCAATTAAATACCCCTTTTTTTCGTCCATATCTTTTCCCCATCTTTCCTCGTGTTCTTGATCGACTCCATTTACAAGTTCTCCAACAACGTAACACTATCGTTGTGAAAGACCACTCAGTTCCAGAACTAGGCTTCAATCCAGGGCAACCGTACATAAATAAACACACATTATGTAAGGTGGGCGATTTTCCTATCATCTAATGCATCTGTTCACCTAGCAGTAAATATAGGTGTACCCAGGATTTGGCTTGATGTGGGTTGCATCCTGGGGAGGGTCAGTAATTAGACCCTGGGGGTAGGGGTGGGTAGGGGACCTCGATATAAGTAACATATGTATGTATATATATATATAAAGACTGGTCATGCCCCGACACAATGAATTATATACATTCATACTAATGACTTGCAAGCGTCCATAAGGCTTAAAGCTTCCTCCACAAATATATCCACTACCACAAAAGTTACATAACCTTATCTAGTGGTCGCGTCATGATTATTTTTTAGTTTAGTTTATCATGCTTTATACATAGCTACCAGCCACAGCAACTCGTTCCACTGTGTCCTCTCCTCCTGTACCGTGTTCCTCGGCCAGGCTCGGGCTCCTATCAGCTCCAGGAACACGCAAACAAGTCTTGTATATTAATTAATTGACATTTCTTAAAGTAGCACCTTATTTTATGTCGAGTCGTAAGGTGAACTGTGGTAGAATTATCTCGCGCGAGTGGTAATTCTTGTGTAACTTGGTTGTTATATATGGTACACTGCACAAAGCACAATAATTATACGTTGATATAAAGTGTTGGATGCTCTAGTCACATTAACTTCATAGATTTATTCGTAACGTATAAAATTCATTTTAATTCTGGCTGGACTCTCGGTGCACTGGCCAAGTATCCTGGCCAGTCATGGAGGGTATTATTGTGATGGGCCAAGTAGTCAATCGTGGATATTCATTTATGGAACAAGTGTCAGTCTTCATAAAGCAACTAAACAATCTAGAGAGAAACAAGGTAGCAGCTTCTCTGGACGCGTTGTTGGTAGAGGATCGTTGTTAAATTTTAGGCCCATCAACCTCGAAAAAAAGATCATTACAATAGCTCACCGACCACCCAACAAGAATATTTTAACCCTGAACGTAGTTAAAGACAAAAACAATGTTTATATATTGAATGGTGCATTTATAAATGCTGTGGCTAAAGTTTCCTTAAGTTATTCGTGCTTATAAAACTGCTCCTTACGGAGGTACAACCCTGTTTTGTCTAAGTGTTGTTTCCTAGTAAATATAATGTTTCCTGTTTTGTTTCCTAGTAAATATAATGTCTTAATACACAAAGAACTCCCAATGTGATATCTATTAGAAAATCTTTGGAGCAGAATGGGGGATCGAACCAGCGTCCTGGGTACTCCCAGATACGTACCTTAACCTTTTCTTTGTCTTAATACATGGTTAGTGTCCAGGATAGACCGAAACGTCGTCACTTTCAATTGATTTCATGTGTTGCGTTATTTGCTTCATTGATGCTATTGTGACTTATTCCCTGTACTGTCTCGTTATTTCACACAGTTTTAGAGACATTCTGCCATGTGTTTGTATACAAGCCATGAGCTGACACTGGCAGCTGTCATAGAAAAGGGATGCAACAATGTTCTCGTGGCTGTTACTCTGTTTTCTTAGTTATCTGTAGTTACCTTTATGCGTAAGACAAATCACTGACGCCCTTAGTCTTACAGGTCAGTATGCCTCCAGGGAGGAGAGGGAAGGGTGCGGCCGGTAGCTCATCAATGGCAACCGGTAAGAATGGTGACGCTAAGAAGGGAACCGACGCCAAGAAGGCAGAGGACGCGAAGAAGGCAGAAGATGCTAAGGACACCGATAATAAGGAAGCCAACGAAGACGAGAACAATAAGGATGATAATGACGGGAAGGAGGAGACGATGAGAGAGATGGAGAAGCAGCTGCTGGTGACTCTCCGCTCACAAAAGACCAGACTGAGCGGCCACGCCCAGAGAGTAGTACTGAAGGAGCAGCATCACGTGAAGGTCCTGAAACAGCTCCTTTAGGCAGGAAACAACACACAACACGTGTCATGATGTACCCCGAGGACAGAGACCTAATTGCATTACAAACTATTTTGGTTAATATTTGTATTCATACAGCACTAATGACTTTTACTGTTACAGTGTTAGTCATAATAATTACTAAATCTTTCTTTCAAGTATAATCTAGTACCACTAACACGAGTAGACTTATATGCTTGGATCGCAAAATATTTTTTCGTGTCATCAAACAGTATATACATAGAATTGTATACTAATATATACTAGTCTATTCACACTCATACCGAATCTTATTTTTAATCAATAAACTTTTGATTATTCTGTGTGTATAATTGCAACAAGTATCAATGTAGCAGAGAATTAACTATGTTAGGTGACATATTGTACCGCTCCTGCCCACAGATTCTTGCTGGAGTTCGTCTACTTTGTCGTCGCGGTCTTCTTCTGCTCCGCTCTTGGCGATGCTGTATGGAGCCGTCTTCGGCGTTATTCAAAATCAAAAATCAAAATCAAAATGTTTATTTAGGTAAGGTACATACATACAAGTGATTGTACAGAGTGATGGAGTTATAGATAGGGCTAGTACATACAATGCCTAAAGCCACTGTTACGCAAAGCGTTTCCGGCATGAAATTGCCCGAAATTGCATTTTACTTATTGTAAAATGCAATTTTTGCTTATTGCATTTTTCGTAAGTAACTTTTGGCTTGGTTGATTCCTTTTGCGTCAATTCCCGCATGGTGTAATAACTTTTGTCGCTTCTAGCCACTACATATAGAACGCGTTACTTCACTTAACAAACCGGATGGAAAAAATCATTTGGAACAAGGGGGCTTTGACAAGCCGACGGCTTTCTGTTCCCGTCGAAGTCACTATAGAGAGAGTATACCCTGAGGGGTAAAGTTGCTGGATGTACCCGAGTGAGGTACCTGGGTAGAATATAATAGTCAGCCATCATCATACTTGTGTTTTCTTTAACGCACTGGATAAAAATTATCCTTTAATTCACATTAATATTACTTGTAAACATGTTTTTTTATAATAGTTTATTCATAACAAATGCTCATTATTTATCACATTTTACCTTTTGAAGTAAATTACTCGCAGCGTTTCAGGCATGACTTAGTTTTTAATAAGCTTCATATAGATGTCCAGCAAATGTGCTGGTACCATATTATGAACAAATCCACAAGGGTCGTGACGAGGATTCGAACCTGCGTCCGAGAGCATCCCAGACACTCTCCACTTGGTGTTTGTTCGTTTGATGCATCACGCAATTGTGATTTCTGTGTGTAACATTATTATGTACTAAAAGAGGTACCCAGCTGTGCCCAGGATCTCTTTCCCCCTCATCGTCCTCCCCACCCCTTTAGAAAATGTATTACATGTACTAAAACTGCTAAACACCTCTGTAGGAAGCACAACAAATATTTCAGATTTCATGAAAATTGCATGGAGGCAGTCTATAAATGCCAATATTTATTCAAACATTTCACTTGGGCCAGCCCTGACTGCCTATGACATTTCTTTACCCTACATGATTCATCTTGAAAAGTGGAGTGAGGCTAACCCCAAGTGTCTGGCCGTCGACCTCGGATAGACACTGTATTTTATAGATATAGATAAGGGATTACAGAATATAGATAGTGTTAAAAGTTCATGAGTCGTGTAACACGGTAGTCTATGGCGGTCCGTAGAAAATTACCTAAATCTACCCAAATTTACCCAAATGTACCCAAATCCTCCTAGCATTACGTAAGTAATGAAGAAATATGGTATATTTACTTACTGTAATGTTGGTGCTGCACGTAGAACACGATCAAACCTATTTTCATTCTGAAATAATGTAATTTCATATCGAAATTCGAAGTAAATATGTAACAGGTGACGCCATAGGAAGTCGACGGTCCAAGCGACAAAATTGTGGAGCGACTTATCTAAGATAATGGTCGCCTGGAGAGTGTTTGCTGCCATATCAGCCTCCTGTACACAGTGATCCAGTCGTCGCAATTCTTTGCTCAAATTGTCGCAAATTTAATTAATGATATTAACAAGTAGAATGGGTATTTGTAATAATATCTTTCATAAATAGCCACAAAACATTTAATATTTATTTATAAAAATGTGTCTGTAAGTTAAATCAACTCCGCAGGACAATAATTTTGTTATATAGATACTAACGTTATTCGCTTGTATGCGTTCGCTACTTAAACTACACATGTCCTTTTCGTTCATAGAACACCGAACCCTACACACTCTCTGATATATTGCTTAATTAATAGAGATTCACAAATAAAACTTATATTTGTATATGTTATCAGAAATGCAGAGATAAAATAGTTTTTGTGAATCCATCACAGAGATTATATCTTATTAGACAGGAAAGATATTCATATTTCAAACAAGATTTCTTGGCCGACGCTCTCCCTATCCATGGGAACTATGATCTTTCGAAGATCAATGTTAATTTAATCTAAATATTGTAATAAACGAAGTTTTCTATGTCATAATAAAACAGAAATATAAGCTGCATGTTAATACTTTAGCATAAATATAACTGAAGTGAAAGTGAAGATATATGTCTTTTTATAGTCACGTGATGGCTATCTCAGGGAGTGTGAAGGCCTACAAACAAGTGAATTAATTGTGTAATTCATTTGCATATGTGCAAAGTAACATCAAAGGTCTATATGTCAGCATAAACACAGATGTAGACGATAATGTGACTACATTTCAAGGAAAATATATCTTAAATGAAAGCCAAGATATGGTTAAATAAATAGCCAATACGACACCATCGCCGGTGTCCGGACACATGAAAACTTCCAATGCATCAGTGTCCTGCCAGGCGGGCAATACAGGCTTCACAATTCAGAAAAACATTTGTAATTCAGAGAGATGCGTTGATAAACGCAAAATGTTTTATATTTTAAATACAGATATAAACTTTGTTTTCAAACGTTTATTGTAACAATATCTCAAGTATAAGAACCAAGATATATTTTGGATTTAACAATTTCCTATAAAGTTGCAATGTTACCTTAATTGTATATGATCATCATTATATACAGACAAAAATTAACTTATAAAATGTTGAGGTAAAGATAGACGTATGTCAATTATGACACAGGATCGCTCTTAAGAACTTAATTATAAACCATAATATTATAATTATAATAATTCATTGTGTTGGGGGACAGGAAGCCACAGTATATTCATACACGATAGGCTTTTATCAAGGTCATCCTTAAGGTCGAATTACTGACCCCGCCCAGGATGCAACCCCCACAACAAGCTGACTAACTCCTGAGTATCTACTTACTGCTAGGTGAACAGTCGCATTACGTGAAAGGAAATTTTCCCAACCATTTCTGTCCCGCCCAGGATTCGAACACGGAATTCTCGATTGTGTGTCGAGAACGAACAAGACTAATACTGGGGCCCCTATACATATGATGATATGTTTTATATTATCAGAAAATCGGAAACATAAAATATATTTGCAAATATTGGTCATTAAAGTATTTTGGAAACAGAGGTGTATTTTAGTTATCTTAATATAGAGCACGAACATCATAGACTCATCCTGTGAATGGTAGTTTATTGTGCACCCCATACTCATCCTGTGAGTCCTGTTTACGTGCACCCTATACTCATCCTCTGTGCGATAATTTATTGTGCAACCCATACTCATCCTATTACCAGTAGTTTGTTCAACTCCATACCCATCATGTGACCTGTAATTTATTCTGTAACCCATATTCATCCTGTTATCAGTAGTTTGTGCACCCCATACTCATCCTCTGTGCGGTAATTTATTGTGCATCCCATACTCATCTTGTTACCAGTAGTTTGTGCAACCCATACCCATCCTGTTACCTGTAATTTATTGTGCAACCCATTCTCGTCCTGTTACCAGTTGTTTGTGCACCCCATACCCATCCTGTGACCTGTAAATTATTGTGCAACCCATACTTATCCTGTTACCTGTAGTTTATTGTGCACCTCATACTCATTCTGTGAGTCATATAGGACATTGTGCAATCCTTTCTCATCGTGTGTATCTTTGTTTACTTTGCTCTCCATACTCATCCTCTGTGCGATAGTTTCTTGTGCAACCCATACCCATCGTGTGAGTGGTAGTTCATTGTGTACCCTATACTCATCCTGTGAGCATAGGGTACACAGTGAGTTCATTTCTTCGCCATTTATGTAGATACTTTTTTTGTATCTTCAAGCCTATAACAGCCTACAATCACTGTGTAGAAAATTTATCTGTCTACAATGTCATCAGGAAGTTGGATATCCACTAGAGTGAGTCCTGCCTGAACCAGGATGTTGGATATCCACTGGAGAGACCTGCCTGAATCAGGATGTTGGATATCCACTGATAAGCATCCTGGTTGAATCAGGATGTTGGACGTCCACTAGAGAGCGTCCTGCCTGAAACAGGACGTTGGATGTCCACTGGAGAGAGTCCTGCGAGAATCAGGACGTTGGATATCCACTGGAGAGAGTCCTGGTTGAATAGGATGTTGGATATCCACTGGAGAGAGTCCTGCCTCAATCAGGATGTTTAATGTCCTCTGGAGAGAGTCCTGCCTGAATCAGGATGTTGGATGTCCAGTGGAGTCCTGCCTGAATCAGGATATCCACTGGAGAGAGTCCTGGTTGAATATGGATGTTGGATATCCACTGGAGAGAGTCCTGCCTCAATCAGGATGTTTAATGTCCTCTGGAGAGAGTCCTGCCTCAATCAGGATGTTGGATGTCCAGTGGAGTCCTGCCTGAATCAGGATATCCACTGGAGAAAGTCCTGCCTGAATCATGATGCTAGATGTCCACTATGAGGAATTAGCCCTCATTAATATAATCATATTGGATATCTCAGGATGATGGACATCCTACATTATAATCAGGATGTAGAATACCCACGAAGGAATCCGGCGGCTGTAACTAGTAAATAGGAGTCCCACTGAGGCACAACATATTAGAATTATATCAAAGGAAAGCAGATATCCATAGATGCGATCCCTTCTGCAATATTCAGAGTGCAGGATATCAACAGCTCTCAGATAGGCTTTCATTGTCGTCAGGATCAAGGATATCCAAAAGAATGCCCATCAATAAAGAATAATTGAGTGAATAACTCTTGTTTAAATAAATATATATATTTATATATAGTGGTTCAGTATGATGCATCAGTCAGCTAGCCGGTCATTTTTCGGCAAAAACCTTTTGTTTTCTTTTGATTTTGAATTACCTTATTTCCTATAGAATTAGAAAATAGCCAATGATTAAATTAAATAATAAAAAACTGACCAAAAGATAGACACAAGCATGGTGCCTCGGGACATGACGGCTACACAGCTCAGCGGTCAGTTAAATCAGTAAATAATTGTCAAAAGATGGCGCAAAGCGGAGCTGCCACGGAAAAATCGCCACCTCGGCGAAATCGTCATTTTTCGCAAAACTCAAAATCAAAACCAGCCATAGAATCGTTTTCAAAATGCTACCATTAGAATTACCACATCACTGGACGTTTCTTTCTGTTAACTCTTTCTTTGCTAATTTCCAATATTAAGCCTTTTACACATATATTTACCGAGATACAGCCAATTCAAATATCAAACTTATCATCATGTTTTCTTAACATATTATTAACAAAAATGAGTTGATGAGCAAGTAATAATAATTATAATGAGCCTAATAATAAATGGATATTAAAAAATTATGAATTTCTTTCTTCGTCATTTATGTAGACACTTTTTTATATCTACAAGCCTATAGCAGCCTACAATCACTGTGTAGAAAATTTCTCTGTCTACAATGTCATCAGGATGTTGGATATCCACTAGAGTGAGTCCTGCCTGAACCAGGATGTTGGATATCCACTGGAGAGTCCTGCCTGAATCAGGATGTTCAATATCCACTGAAGAAAGTCCTGACAGAATCAGGATGTTGGATATCCACTGGAGAGAATTCTGGTTGAATCAGGATATTCGATATCCACTGGAGAGAGTCCTGCCTGAATCAGGATGTTGGACGTCCACTGGAGAGAGTCCTGCCTGAAACAGGATGTTGCATGTCCACTGGAGAGAGTCCTGCCTGAAACAGGATGTTGGATATCCACTGGAGAGAGTCCTGGTTGAATCAGGATATTCGATATCCACTGGAGAGAGTCCTGCCTGAATCATGATGTTGGATATCCACTGTAGAGAGTCCTGCCTGAATAAGGATTTTGGATATCCACTGGAGAAAGTCCTGCCTGAATCATGATGCTAGATGTCCACTATGAGAATTTGCCTTCATTAATTTAATTTTATTAGATATCTCAGGATGATGGACATCCTACATTATAATCAGGATGTAGAATACCCACGAAGGAATCCGGCGGCTGTAACGAGTAAATAGGAGTCCCACTGAGGCACAACATACCAGAATTATATCAAAGGAAAGCAGATATCCATAGATGCGATGCCTTCTACAATATTCAGAGTGCAGGATATCAACAGCTCTCAGATATGCTTTCATTGTCGTCAGGTTCAAGGATATGTATGTATGTACCTTACCTAAATAAACATTTTGATTTTGATTTTTTGATATCCAAAAGAATGTCCATAAACAAAGAATAATTGAGTCAATAACTCTTGTTTATATAAATATATATATATATAACGGTTCAGTATGATGCATCACACAGCTAGCCGGTCATTTTTCGGCATAAACCTTTTGTTTTCTTTTGTTTTTTAATTACCTTATTTCCTATAGAAACAGAAAATAGTCAATGATTAAATCAAATAATAAAAAACTGACCAAAAGATAGACACAAGCATGGTGCCTCGGAACATGACGGCTACACAGCTCAGCTGTCAGTTAAATCAGTAAAGAATTGTCAAAAGATGGCGCAAAGCGGAGCTGCCACGGAAAATCGCCACCTCGGCGAAATCGTCATTTTTCGCAAACTCAAAATCAAAACCAGCCATAGAATCGTTTTCAAAATGCTACCATTAGAATTACCACATCACTGGACGTTTCTTTCTGTTAACTCTTTCTTTGCTAATTTCCAATATTAAGCTTTTACACATATATTTACCGAGATACAGCCAATTCAAATATCAAACTTATCATCATGTTTTCTTAACATATTATTAACAAAAATGAGTTGATGAGCAAGTATAATAATTATAATGAGCCTAATAATAAATGGATATTAAAAAATTATGAATTTCTTTCTTCGTCATTTACGTAGATACTTTTTTATATCTTCAAGCCTATACAGCCTACAATCACTGTGTAGAAAATTTCTCTGTCTACAATGTCATCAGAATGTTGGATATCCACTAGAGTGAGTCCTGCCTGAACCAGGATGTTGGATATCCACTGGAATCCTGCCTGAATCAGGATGTTCAATATCCACTGAAGAAAGTCCTAACAGAATCAGGATGTTGGATATCCACTGGAGAGAGTCCTGGTTGAATCAGGATATTCAATATCCACTGGAGAGAGCCCTGCCTGAATCAGGATGTTGGACGTCCACTAGAGAGAGTCCTGCCTGAAACAGGATATCGGATATCTACTGGATAGAGTCCTGCCAGAATCAGGATGTTGGATAATCACTGGTGAGAGTCCTGGTTGAATCAGGATGTTGGATATCCCTGGAGAGAGTCCTGCATCAATCAGGATGTTGAATCTCCACTGGAGAGAGTCCTGCCAGAATCAGGATGTTTAATGTCCACTGGAGAGTCCTGCCTGAATCAGGATGTTGGATGTCCAGTGGAGAGAGTCCTGCCTGAATCATGATGCTAGATGTCCCTATGAGGAATTTGCCCTCATTATTTTAATCATATTGGATATCTCAGGATTGAACAATCATCCTACTTATAATCAGGATGTAGAATCCCACGAAGGAATCCGGCGGCTGTAAGAGTATATAGGAGTCCCATGAGGAACAACATACCAAATTATATCAAAGGAAAGCAGATATCTATAGATGCGATGCCTTCTACAATATTCAGAGTGCAGGATATCAACAGCTCTCAGATATGCTTTCATTGTCGTCAGGATCAGAGATATCCAAAAGAATATTCATAAACATGATAATGGAGTGAATCTCATGTTTATATAAATATTATATATAGCGGTCAGTATGATGCATCACACAATTACCGGTCATTTCTCGGCAAAAACTTTTGTTTTCTTTATTTTTAATTACCTTATTTCCTATAGAAACAGAAAATAGTCAATGATTAAATCAAATAATAAAAAACTGACCAAAAGATAGAACAAGCATGGTGCCTCGGGACATGACGGCTACACAGCTCAGCGGTCAGTTAAATCAGTAAATAATTGTCAAAAGATGGCGCAAAGCGGAGCTGCCACGGAAAATCGCCACCTCGGCGAAATCGTCATTTTCGCAAAACTCAAAATCAAAACCAGCCATAGAATCGTTTTCAAATGCTACCATTAGAATTACCGCATCACTGGACGTTTCATATGATAGAGATAGAGATATGATAGAGATAGATAGAGAGAAGAAAAGTGAAGAGTTAGTATGCTTTGAGGACAGCTTTTAACCATCCGGGGCTGCCATATACAGCTCCCTGCCACACTCACGGCCCCACTCTATGCTTTATAATCGACCGCTCCTATCTGGGTGGTGTGTGGTGCGGGGGATGGGTGGGGGATAAAGTGGTGGGGGAAGATAGGGAGTGGATAAGGTGTGGGGAGAACGGATGTGGGTGTGTAAAGCAGGTGGAGGGGTGTTTGAGTAGTAAGGAGTGTGGGGGCGTGGGGGGGGGGGGGAAAGATTTTTTTTTTAGAGCGGTATGGCCGCCAGGTTTTATCTGTGTGGGCGGGTGATGTGGGAGTGGGGTTTATCCTAGTATGGGCGTAAGGTTTAACTCAGTGTGGGCGTAAGGTTTTAACTCAGTGTGGGCGGGTAGACGCTTAAGAGTGTGGGGGCAACAGTGAAGTGTTTTTATATGGCCTTGTAAATCACTTGAGTGTGTGTAGGTGTTACTAGAGCTAGTCAAAGTGTAAA
>WNGS01028583.1:5552481-5564163 GCA_020271785.1 Procambarus virginalis | reverse complement strand
ACTAGTAACACTGACTTAACACATTTGAGTAATATAATGTGAAACATGTATATTGTTTATTGTTTATCATTTAAATTACTATTTAAAAATAATATTGATTTCAAATTTATTACTTTCTTGACTTTAGCTTGAATCACCTATCTGGTGTGTTTTCATTATATAATTCTATCCTGAATACCTGTTACTATATAAAACTCTTATAAAAAAGTTTTATTTATAAATAAATTTTAATCATATCTTGTATTTTTTTCTAAAATAATATTATAATTTAAATTTTTTGTAATACTAGTACTAATAATGATAGTAATAATAAAAAAATAATACAAATAATTAGAATAAACAAAAAAACGGGAATTCCTGGGTAAACTATGGACACACGGGATGAACACAGACCCCTGAAGCACGTGTCGCGGGGTCTCAGCGATTATACCTCCCTTCTCACGCTTCCCTTCCCACTTCCCCCACCAAGCTGTTACTATATGCAAAGTCATGCAATCAGAACCAATAACCGCACAGGAAGGCACGCACATGAGTATCCTGTTATGTGCACTGAATGCTTACGGACACCAACCAAGGAAATGTATATGTTTATCTCTCAGAATGTTTGGTAATATGTTTATTGTTTGTGATGTGTGGCTATGTATGTATTAACACGATGTACTGAACGGGGTGAGAATAGCTTGAGCTACCTCATCCCTTTGTGTGTACTTTACGTCAATAAACTTATTTCAATTTCAATTTCAACACCAACCAGTACACACACACACACACGCGCGCCCATTCGGCGCGTAAAACAGTTGGGTTCATTTCCATGGGCCAACATTGATTGAAGCAAAGGCTTAGCTGGGTAGACTGCATCTTCGTTGATCACCAGAAGGTATTCAATGTCGTCTCACACGACAAACGATCATTCATGTGAAGCGTCATGAAAAGTGGTAAGTTGAGACGGAATGGAGAGAAGGATCGTTCCTATGGCCTGTCCTCTCCCCAGGGTACCTATATCAATGAACTGAAACACAAAATAGTGTCCTGCATCTTAGTGTTGTGGATCCTATACCCATCCTGTGGGTAGTAGTGGATCCCATGCCCAACCTGTGGACGGTAGTGGACCCCATACCCCATCCTATGAGCGGAAGTGGACCCCTATACCCATCTTATGGGCGGTAGTGAACCCCATATCCATCCAGTGGGTGACAGTGAATACAAGTTACAGAAACACATTTTGGGTTTAGGAACTAAACCCCTAAACAGATTGAGTTAACCCAGTTAGTTTTGATAATCTAATTACACAGTTTAATGCAATATATCAAAAATGGATTCGAGAACGGCCACAGGTGCAGTTTCTAAGTTAAACAACTTACATCAGTGGTGAGCTAGTTTCATAATTTAACTTATCGTTCACATCCAAGGTTGCGATGGCGGGATGACACAGAATCTGAATACACAAACTACAATAAGAAAACTTGGGGGGGAGGGGCAATTGGCTAAAATTTCTGGCAGTTGATCATTTTTAATGAAATGTTTACACACGTCTGGTCGCGTCATGCAGGTTGGCGTTCAATCCCCGACCATCCAAGTGGTTGGGCACCATTCCTTCTCTCCGTCCCATCCCAAATCCATATCCCGACCTCTTCCAAGTGCTATATAGTTGTAATGACTTGACGCTTTTTCCTGATAATTGCCCCGTCATGAAAATTTGTTATAGAGCGGTCACTAAATTATTTTATCTGACACGCAGAAGAACTGTGATTTACTGAATTGTGATCTGTAAACACCCATTAAGTGGCACGAAGAGTGGATTCCGGACTTCAACTCGGACAAATGCAAAGTTAAAAGGCCAGCAACCGGATTGAACTTAATACAAAGTAGTACAGAATACAGGAGTAAGGCAGATTCTTGCACAAAAAAAATCCTGCACAAAAAAATAAAAATAACCTCTAATGCAGAGAATAAATCACTTAAAGTGGCCCAAAATAAATGTCCTAGTAACATTTAAACTAATCTAACTAATAACTAATTTAATAGAAAAATTAATTTAATGAAAACTAATTTAAATGAATAAACTAATCCCTATATATGAAAATAAAGGTGACGACGACGTTTCTGTCCGTCCTTGATCATTATCAAGTCAAGACTTGTTATAATGATCAAGGACAGACCGAAACGTCGTGAGCTGCTCTATTATCATGTGTGGATTAGTTTATCTTTAAATCCGGATCAGCCACACGGTAGCAGAACAACTTCGGGAGAATATGCAAAACTGGCTAACGTCCGGATAGCCTTCAGGAACTTGGACGAAGTAACCTTCTGAACTTTATACCCAGCGTATGTGTGACCCACTCTTAAGTATGCAGCCTCGGCATGGAGTCCCCCCACGTACAAACCCCCCCCCCCCCCTCATAACACGATATGGCTCAAGGATATATAAAAAGCTGAAGACGGGACTGAGCTACATGGAAAGACTGAGGGCTCTGATGGCCCCCCACTAATGTAGCAAAGAGGGAACAGAGGGGACATGGTAACAACGTATAAGATTCAATGTGGAAATGACACTGTAAACAAAGTAGCAATGTTCAAAGCAAGGAGCAGCATAACAAAGGGGATTATAGATGGAAATTAAAGACACAAATGGATCGCAGAAATGTAAAAAAAGAACGTCTTTAGTTACCTGGGAAAGCAAGTTTGTGGCGCCGACCTTTTTTTTATAGATTACTGTAGTCGTTGAGTGTGACACAACAGGCAGCAGCCGTGTAAAAGTACCGGTGTCTGGTAAACAGTGAAGCACGCATGATAATATTGCAAGTGCTGTAAAACATAATTCCTCTGCTTTATTACCCCTTGCAGTCACTCATGAGTGTATGAACAGCTTTATACGTTTTCTTTGTTGCTCTTAGCATCAACGCTCCGTTCTTTATGGATACCAGAAAGCTAATCATGAACATGCATTTGTTTATTGACTGTCAATGTCATATTGTTGCACTTTAAGTTTTACAGCGACGGGTTGTGGAAGTTGGTTGACAGAGGCTCGAAAGTTGACGAGTATCTTTCTCGTTGATGCATAATCATCAACAGCAAATCACTCCGTGGAAAGTTTGTTAGCAAGATTGTTTACTCTTTGCTCCGAATTGTTGTAGGAAGCCTGAGTTGGGTCTGTTGACCTAACCTCAATGATCTAGTCTTAATATAGTTGGCTATGCAGAGAGAGGTTATATTAACGCCAGGCTCCCTGAGGCTTGATACACCACTTCAACACACGAGTCACTAAAGTAACGGTAAAATAACACTGCCCTGGTTCGAGGCTTTGATCTATGGTAACAATCTTTGCACCTTCAGGGATTGTGGGGGGGGGGGGGTAGAAATAGCCTACGCTACTGTATTCCTTTGAGATGTATTTTCTTGTCTCAATAAATATACTTGAACTTGAACCTTTAGGGACTAAATATTCCATTAGCTTATTGATCTACTACTTTGATCGATTTCATGAGTGGGTGGAACGGACAAGGATGTTTTGTTGGCTTTGAGCAGACAACCAACAGCTCGTGGTTACCTCCAACATACATATTTGGCTTGACTACACATTATTAATCTCAGTAGGGTTTTGAGGCTAGGTAATGATGATAGAGTTACCAGATAGACAGCTTGATAGTGGTGAAATTTCAAAGTCTGCGAACAAGATCTGGAAGTCCCTTGGTTGCACTTGGGTCTCTTAATTTCTCCTCCCACGCTTTCTTCCCCCGATCCGCTTCCCCTTGGAACCCCCACTTCGTCTTTTCCCTCATCTTCCCCTCTTCTTCAACCCTTCTCCCCCTACCCTCAGAAAATATGTTGTTCAGAAGCACTAAAACAACAGTAAGGGTCTCTCAAAAAATGTATTTCTATTTAGCACTGAAAAACACTGTGGAATCACACCAAATATTTCACACGACTATGAAAATTCCCTTGGGGGGGAGTCCCTATAAATGCAAATATTTCCTAGAGTATTTAACTTTGGCCGACCCCGACCAGCTAATGTTCACCTCGTTCCCTAGTAAATTTTTCCTACAAATTTGGGTGAGATTACCCCCAAACTCGTAAAGAGAGCTATGCTGGTATGCCGAGAGTACTTGCAAGGTTATTTAGTTTTCACACAACGAAGCAGAAGAATTTACATGACACAATTTCCGTCCTGCTTGCCTCGCACGGATCCGGTTCTCGGTTAACACAGGTGTTGTGGGATTAGCGATGCTCAGGTCGTTCTCAGTAATCATTCCCAAAGTAATTTCTAAATTTAACCAAATCTGCTGATCTCCGGACATAGGTTTATTATGTTCCCGATTAACTTTTAAGTAAGCACTATCTCTCTTTCTCGGTACTAAAAATGTCACTGCATAATTTGTATCACAAATTAGAGTCCGCAGGGCAGTTCTCTCGCGTGTTCAAGTGTAATCCAAGGTTGTGATATGCTAACGGCGTGGTATAACGGAATATACTGGACTCTCGGACATTGGTATGACCAGAGGCAACGAGCATCCGTCATGAAGCCTAGCATCTCGCACCACTCCTGCAGCCTCTCCTCCAGCGTACTGAGGACACGATGTCTACCAATTTTATCAAACTTTCTTTACTCTACTTGTACTGACTTATTGAAGCTAAAATTAGCTTAGATTTTTCCTACAACTACCAAGGAATATTCGCGGCGGAAGAGCTTGCATTAAAAGCATTAAACAGCTCATGAGAAAGCCCAGTTCGGATATGCGAAGGAACTGGTTATTGTTTGTGTTTTGGGGTCATGGAAGGTCAGGTAGGGAGGAGATGTATTTATTATTATCAAGGCTTTGTGTTGACTGGATTTATTTGCTGTATTGCGTGTATAAAATACCTAACAGTTAGAGTGTTATATATTTTTGTATACAAGATAACAATTTGTGTCAAACCTCAGTGCTGCCTGATAAGTAAGTGATTGTGCGTCTTTTTTGTTTTAACTTATGTTATTTTCAAGTTGCAATATTTATGTTTAGCTACTTTTTTGTTCCACGAATATATGACAGAGGAACTGCTACCTGAGGTTAAATCAGGTCAACGAGTGGTGCTGAAGAATAGGTCAAGAAACCAAGGAGGATGAAGCATGCAGGAGAGGAAGCCAACATCATCTTTCAAGAACACTAAATATTATCACATTATTTGACCTAATATCTTCGCGAACCAGTGACGTGCGTAACTGAATGAAAGTATTTATGACTTGGAGAGACTGAGGGAGAAAAAATTAATAACGTATGAAGACTAAGAAAAAAGAAAAAGGAGAAATATTGCGAGAGGACTCAAGTGTGTCCTGGGTGAGTGGATGGACGGAGGCTGCTTGCCAGTCCACAGGTTGATGCCTTCACTACATCAGTCCACTTTATGTTTACTGAACCACTTTACATCAAAATCTCTGCTTGGGATCAGTTTATCCTCCCTCCCAGCCAATTCAGCAAGCATCAACATATAACGCGTATTAATAAAAACACCAGCCATAATAACAGTAATTTCATCAAACCAAATACTTCGTCCCTTCGCCAAGACGAGAGAGTCCTTGAGTCGTATCTCTTCGCTCGCCTTCAACCGGAACTCGTAGCAACATCATGCCCCGTTTACGATCTTATACGAAACTTTGTCGGGTCTTGTCGGCTGTGGGTGTCAGCTCTGCACAACCCCATTCTTACATGTTAAGGCGACGGCGTCCCGATCCTCACCTTGACTGAGACTTCGACGCTCACTTCGATCATTCACTGACCGGCGGGACAAGCAAAAAGTAATTGGCGTGACATCTTCAAACTTCAGAATTATTTAACCCTGTTACAGATTTCCAGTTTGTCCGTGGTATAGCTCTTTCTGCATTCTAGATAGGTGGTAAAATGTTTTTTTCATAGTGATCTGGCCAAATGACACTTTTCCTTGAGACATTATGCAAAATAACACAAAGACTAAGAAACAAACACATTTAGCTAGGTAATTTTAGCTTATTCTCTTCACTCTAAATAGTTTCAACTCTCCCTTATAGTTTAATTTATTGTCAGTAATTGCTTAGCGATAATATTCCTCGACATTCACAAGCAATTGAGTTCCTCTCTCGTGCTCAACATTATATTGATCTCGGTAGAACTAAATTTTAATTCAAAGTGGCCTAATTTTATTAATATTATCCTCAGCATTATTTTAATTTTTGGGAGTGAACCTCAGCAACTTTAGTCACCACTCGCGCTGACCAATGAAAGACGACAGTTTGTCAGGCAACTTGCTCATTACTCTCACAAGACCCGTGTAGCGTTGCCACGCTAATTGGTCTCTTGCATAGTGGCTGAGGGATTATATATATTGATGAACAGACAATTAAAATTATTTGCAGATGTATAATATTATATATAATATTTATGATTGATTGATGAAGATTAAGCCACCCTAAAGGTGGCACGGGCATGAATAGCCCGTACGTGGTGGCCCTTTTGAACTATTACCAGTATTAATAGATGATACTAAAGACCTGTGGAGGTGCGACTGCACCCTGCGTGACGGGAGATGTCTCCCGTGTATTATTAAATTATATTATATATAATATAATATATTATATATAATATTTATTATATGTAATATATTATATTATATATTATATTATATTATATTTATATTATATTATATATTTATATTATATTATATATAATATAAAATATGTTACAATATATTTTATATAATATTTTTGTATATATAATATATTATATATGAAATATTATATAATATGTATAATACAACCACTGAGAGAAATAAGCTATTTGGAACTTTTTGTTCCAAGTAGCAAATCTTTAACAGCAACGACCACTCGGACATGTAATGAATCTCTTAAAAAAACAACAGATTAATATTAAGTTGAATAAAATCATCACATAATGCTTTATGTTGTGTGTGTGTCAGACAAATACACACGACATGAACGCCACAATAAAAGGGGGGTGGATGCGGCTAGTGGGGAAGAGGAGGGGGGGGGTCCTTGGGAGGTGCTGGGGGTGTCATAGGACCGTGAGGGAAGGGGGGGGGGGATAGCTGGGACGAGCTTGGCCAAGGCTGGCAGGAACTCAACCCCAGCTTGAGTCTTGACTTATGAGTCGTATGCATAAAAATTGCCTCTTTACGTAAGTCTTAGTGTAAATGACCTCACTAGAAATCCCCCCTCCCCGCCACCCACAAAAAAAAACAGAAGAGGGGTTTAATTGAAATTTGTTTACTGATATACGACTAAGATCCTAATATTGCTACTGTCTGTAATCCTTTCCACTACAGCCCACAAAATGGGTATGGGGTGCATAATAAATGAACTAAACTAACTAAAAGTCCTGCACAGTATTGTAAAATTATGACAAATAATTATTCCTGTTACGAAAAGCAAATTATTTTAATATATTTAATATGTCAACATCATATGTTGACATGTTGACGAAGGGGGACCTTCAACATGCCGCCGGCTTCCTGTCCTCGTCGAGGCCACAAGGGTTAGTGGCCCTCCGGTAAATCAGGTAAAAGATAAATATGGCTGGACGCCAACATCACATAACTGATGGACTCCGCCACATAGCTCGACGTTCCCACATGGCTGGACGTCCCCGCCACATGGCTGGACGACCCTGCCACATGGCTAGACGTCCCTGCCACATGGCTGGACGTCCCCGCCACATGACTGGACGTCCCCGCCACATGGTTGGACGTCCCCCCCACATGGCTGGACGTCCCCCGCCACATGGCTGGACGTCCCTGCCACATGGCTGAACGTCCCCGCCACATGACTGGACGTCCCCGCCACATGGTTGGACGTCCCCCCACATGGCTGGACGTCCCCGCCACATGGCTGGACGTCCCCGCCACATGGCTGGACGTCCCTGCCACATGGCTGGACGTCCCCGCCACATGGCTGGACGTCTGGGCCATTTGACAGGGTCTCAGCTGAAAGAGCAAGCTGAAGATTAAGCCACCCATAAGGTGGCACGGGCATGAATATCCCGTTAGTGGTGGCCCTTTTGAGCCATTATCAGTATCATACTGGATATCTGTGGAGGTGCGACTGCACCCTGCGTGACAGGAGCTGTCTCCCGTTGATTAGGACGACGATGATACAGGAGAAGAATGCCCGTTTGGGCGAGCCTTGAAGTGGGGACAGCTGAAGAGAAAAAGTGCCAGGGCTAGACCCAGCTGCTTGTCCGAGTGTCGATGTTGTATCAATCCCATATCTGGCTAGGCTGGGAGACGGGTCTGGAAGGCGGCAGTGGCAGGTTTTCTTTCCTCTTGGTGTGTGGAGTGTGTCTTCTACGTCGGGTACCACCATCTCAAAACGAACAAAATTAGGTCCCCATCCCCTAAAGAGGGGGAAGAGAGCGGCTGCCCTCAGTTGGTTCTCTTTCTTAGAATCCTCTATTTTTTCTTATTTCTGGCAATCTAGTAGGAAATATATACATATGTGACTGAACACTTACAGGCCATTGAGAAAATCAATCAAGAACGATAGAAACCATGCTATCAACTAATAGGATGAGCGCAAGAAACCTTGAAAGTAATTATGTAGGCCCATGTACGAGTAGGTAAGCAAGTATGAATGTCGAGCTAACTAGCACGTTTGTAATCATGCAAGCAGAACGGGTAGCAAACCAGTTTTTACGTTTTGCATATTTGCAATATTATTTAATGCCTATAGTTATTACTAATAATACAATTATTATTATTATTAATATTATTGTTATTAGTATAAGTATTATTAATAATATAATTATTATTATTAATATAAATATTATAATAATATATTATTATTATTGTTATTGTTATGTTGTTGCTCTGCAAGAAACATATATATATATATATATATATATATATATATATATGTAATGACAGGAATATCATTGCCCTACTTGTTCTCTCGAGCGTTGACAACGTCACTAAACTGATTCATTAAACTAAATGTACTTTCAAATTTCATTCTCATGAAATAAATGAGTTGGAAAACAGCTCTTGCTTGCAGTTGCACTAGATACGTCATTTGATAGCCCTTATGAACCCCAGTCTTAGTTTTAAAACAAAATTGCCCGAACCTAACTTAACGGAAGATCCACTAATGAAAAACGAGACATCACGCCAATTTTGCGAGCTTCTTAAGATTTTTTTGTATATCAGTTTTTTTCGACTTGGGGGAGTTATACGTCAAAATGCGATGTACTGTTCGAAAGGCATACTAACACAACCTAACTTAACCTCATATAACCTAACCCAGCCTAAGCTAGGCATAATCTATTCTTACCTTGCCTTTTCTAGCGAAGACTAACCTAATCAAGTCTAATCTAACATAAACCTTGCCTATCCTAACCTAAGCTGAAATATTTTAACCTAGCAGAACGTAATCCAAGTTAACCTAACGATGCCTACAGCTTCAAGCACAAGGGAAGAGTGTGGAGAATAGGAGTGAATATAAACACCAAGAATGAGTGTGGCTGTCTGAGCCGTGAACAAGCTGAGCGGAATTACAATGTTGATTCATAACTTACTGTGGCGTACACGTCCCTCATCAGACACGCTTCGAGTTAAGGCTCTATTTTCCAGCCTGACTATCCAATGAGGGGTGCCAACATTCCTTTCTTGTCTCTCTCTCTCTCCCAACATCCCGTCCATCTCCACGCCCCCTCCACCGACCCTATCCTCTCCAACCCCTATCCTCTTCTGCAGGGGGGTGCTTGTCTAACATATCATGGCGACGTCAGAGCATGAGGCTTTTACTTAAAATTAAAGCAGCAATAAAATGGATTTGAAGACTCACTTGACTTATCAAGGGCACTGTTGTGCGGTAATTTACAAAATGTTGTCTTGAATACAAAGTTCGAATTGCGACTCTATTTACAGTTTCAATTATGTAGAAAGTAACATATGTGGGGAGGGGGTCGGTTACATAAATTGCAAGGGCTTGACCTCCAGTGTATGGTATATATATTCTTAGTCGTGGCACTCACTGGCGTGTGAAGATATCTATAGTTAGGTACTCCCTAGCCCACGATGATATCCGTCGATAGGCACTCGCTAGGGTCAGGGCCGTCTTATCAGCATAGTAGATCCTGAGCAAAGCAATGCACTTGTCTCCTACCCAGATTTTTTTTGCAGGGTCCTGCGCGGACCCTAAGCTTCTGGCTGGCCCACTAAGTGTTACTTGTTTCTGTTTTACTTGGGCGGAGTATGAGTATTTATGACTTGTATGGTCGTTTCAGTAAGAGTTTGTCCCATGTGTTTAACAACTTCTGCTGTGTTAAATCTAAGTTGAAATCTTAATGGGTTAGTAACTGTGCACTGTGTTAGATAATGTTCCAGTGGTCTGTCGGGCATTTCTCCACAGTGCTGACATTTCCTCTCATCTTCTGGGACCTGTAAGCCTATTTCCCATGCGCATGGGTATCCAAGCGTGATGCGATGTAAGTGTACTCCTGTTGTTCCACTGCTCTCTTTCATCAAGCTAAGTGGTTCATAGTGGGTTGAATTCTTGTACCATCCCGCAGATCCTAATGTTGCAACTGCTGTGTTGTGGTCACTGTACATCTTTTGCATTGCTCTGTTTCTAATTACTTTCTTAATCTGTGATAGAATCTGTGGTATGTAAATGTCTATATTTCTTCTCTTAGTTGCAAGTTTTGTAGCTTCGTCTGCAATGTCATTTCCTGTTATTCCCACATGACTTGGCACCCAGTTGATAAGTGCCCGTCGTCCTTGACGTTTGAGTTTTTGTAGTAATGATATGACATTTGTGATCTGATGGATGTTATCACATATGTGTTCTTGTTGCAAGTTTCAATGGCAGGTCTCGAATCTGTATGTTGATAACATGTTGTCGGTGTTCAGCAGAGCATGTTCCAAAACCTTTTGAATGGTTAGATCTCTGTTGTAAAGTTGGTGAACGCTGAGGTCCCTCTACTCAGATGAATGGCACTGGGGTCCTTACCCAGCTGATGGGCACTGGGCCCCCTACCCAGACGATGGGTATTCATTTAAAATGCAGGAATATTCTCAGATAGTTATGCACAAGTTACTTATATTATGAATAAATGTAAAAGGAGGAGTTGAATCTACAGTGAGAGATAGAGTAATTATCCATTCTCCCGAGAGAGCTCTCATGAGCACTATGGCACCATGTGGCACCTAAAATCGTGAGATCCTGGGCAACTGCCAGTGTGCCCATACGTTAAAACGGCACTGCTTGGGTACAGGGATATCCGTCGTTAGGCTCTCGCTAGGGGACTAGCATATACGGAGAGAGAGAGAGAGAGAGAGAGAGACAGAAGAGAGAGAAGAGAGAGACAGAGAGAAAGCAAAATAATATGAAAATGGTAATAAATCAGGACAGATACAGCCAGGCAATATTACAAAATGAAGAATACAGAAAAAACTACGCAAGCCACTGTGACCTGTAGCCACCGAGAAGTTTTGAGTCAGTGAGGGAATGAGTCAGTAGGTCTTCGTGAATAGTATAAATTTTATGAATGGAGGCTGTGACGTCACTTATTTACATTGGGGAAATGTGCATTTTGGTGGGTGGTGATGACTTGGGGTGATGGTGATGACGGGATGGTGGTGATGGTGATGGTGGTGACTGTGGATGTGATGGTGGTCCCATCATGGTGCATGTTGGGACCCTTAAAAACTCGGTCTTTAAGG
>WNGS01028583.1:5508423-5520858 GCA_020271785.1 Procambarus virginalis | reverse complement strand
GTGCAACAACTTGAGCTGGACGGTCTCGCTTCATGCAGGTCGGCGTTCAATCTCCGACCGTCCAAGTGGTTGGGCACCATTCCTTCCCCCGTCCCATCCCAAATCATATCCTGACCCCTTCCATAGTGCGATATAGTCGAAATGACTTGGCGCTTTCCCCTAATATCCCGCGTAGTGTGTGTGTGTGTGTGTGTGTGTGTGTGTGTGTGTGTGTGGTGTGTGTGTGTATGTGTATGTGTGTGTGTGTGTGTGTGTGTGTGTGTGTGTGTGTGTGGTGTGGTGTGTGTGTGTGTGTGTGGTGTGAGAGAGAGAGGAGAGACTTACATGTTCTTGGACAAAATCGACTTCCTCTGGATCACTACCAACTAATCGTTTAAATCGCCGCACTCTCCAACTGTGACCTGCGTGCGGTAGGACACGCAGTGTTCAAGAGAGAACTGGATAAGCACCTCCAAAGGATACGTGATCAACCAGGCTGTGACTCATACGTCAGGCTGCGAGCAGCCGCGTCTAACAGCCTGGTTGATCAGTCCAGCAACCAGGAGGCCTGGTCGACGACCGGGCCGCGGGGACGCTAAGCCCGGAAGCACCTCAAGGTAACCTCAAGGTTGGACCTGGCGCCGGGCGCGGATACGTTGGTTCACGGCTGGTGGACCCGACTTGGATTCATCAGGACTTGTACGGATGTTCCTAATGAATCCTGAAGTTCGGAACAGTTCTCCAACATCAGTTCAGCTCAAGCCTGGCCCCTAGATAGAAACTCGGTTTACGAATAAGCTTATTATTTCGTAAATCAGGAATAAGCATTATTTAACGTTAAACTACAATTACGCTACGTACAGGATGAAGCTTGAGCCAGCTGTGTAGCAGAGCCTTCATGTGGTTATGCTGACGATGAGTCACAATAACGTGGCTGAAATATGTTGACCAGACCACACACAAGAACGTGAAGGGACGATGACGTTTCGGTCCGTCCTGGACCATTCTCAAGTCGATTCTCAAGTCTTCATGTGGTTAGTTGACTGAATTTCTCGCATATCTACATGTTAAGAGAGCATGTGCCAATGGGAGTCATTCGGCATGAATAGCCCGTAAGTGGAGGCTGTTTGAAGCCATTACCAGCACCAGTAGATGGTACTGTAGAGCTGTGGAGTGAATGAGTGATCGCTGATGTGTGATGCTCTCTAGAAAGACCCAGATAGCATAATGCTGTTGATAGCTGAGCGCCTTGTGTTGTGGATGCCATCGTCAGGGTGTACATTATTTTTTTTTTTTTTTTTTGAGATATATACAAGAGCTGTTACATTCTTGTACATACTACATTCTTGTATCCGTCCTCATTATGTTGAACAAGGTGGAGTACCTTGAAGACAAGGCAGGCGACATCTCTCTGGTGTTGAGGACTCTCAAGTCTACAGGTAAACCGTCCAGGAGAGCGGTGTATACTCAAGATGGGAGTGAATATGAGCTTCATATATATAGCTTTGCAAGCTCTGCTGTCAAGGAGGTGTAAGGTGCATCTTCTGACCCTGAGTTTACTCTGAGGTTACTGAAGACTCTGACCTCGTTCTCAAGATGTCGGTCAGCATCACTCACAACTAGATTTCCGCCACTTCATCTACCTACATCTATCTACCTCGGGTAGATATCGGTACAGGGAAGTGATTAATGAACCTCATAGCAGCTGGCATTTCTTACATAAAGATTAGACCAACGTCATCATGATAGGCATGATGTTCAGGGGGAAGTTGTGGTAGATTAATGAAGTAGATGCCCAGTGCTTGAAGCTTTGCTAGTAGACTAAGGTACTATGCTTAGTCATTGGTACCTGCAGTGTTCTGTACAGTACAGCTGATGATTGGAGTAATCCAATGATGGATGGTACTTTGTGGGGAGGTTCATGTAAGCGGCATCTGCCACTCTCTCTGTACTCATCTGCTGTACTGTCTCTCTGTCTGTCTCTCTCTCTCTCTCTCTCTCTCTCTCTCTCTCTCTCTCTCTCTCTCTCTCTCTCTCTCTCTCTCGTCTCTATCTCTGTCTCTGTCTCTGTCTCTGTCTCTGTCTCTGTCTCTAATATTATTCTCTATGTCTCGATATTATTCTCTATCTTTCAGCTCAGCAGTCTATGACGCGGGGGACGCCTGATTGCGTAGTGCGTATGGCATTAATTCTTGCATCTCACGTTGTGCTTCAATGATGTGTTTGAAGTGCTGGATGCTTCGCCCAGAACTCTGTGTGTGTCGTGAGAGAGAGGGAGGGAGAAAGAAGGGGAGGGGGGAATAAGAGAATAAAAACTGTGAGTGTATGTTTTGGGAAGGATGGAGGAGGTAGTGGAGGGGGGGGGGGGAAGATGGGGGTAGTTGGGGGGGGGGGGAGGAAGTGAATTCCGTGTTTGTTACAGTCAAGGATCTGTGCTCTAGCTGCCCATCTCCTTTATTAATCATATTTTCTGAATTTCCAGTTGTGAGTGCTAGCAGGTGGTTATCAGTGACACAGTAAGGCTCTCCACTATATTATTACTACAATTCAGACCACACTAAATACACACGATCGAATAAGAGCGAAATCAACGATTAATTTAGTACTTCAACTGTACAAAGACTCGGACTCGTTGAAACCAACGGGTAACAAAATATCAACGTATAATACAATGGGAATATTTAGGTAATGAGTTATTGGAAAGATGAGAGTTCATAGACGAACACAGACACTTGTTAATTAGCCCGTCCTCATCAACACAGACCGTCCTCATCAACACAGACCGTCCTCATCAACACAGACCGTCCTCATCAACACAGACCGTCCTCATCAACACAGACCGTCCTCATCAACACAGACCGTCCTCATCAACACAGACCGTCCTCATCAACACAGACCGTCCTCATCAACACAGACCGTCCTCATCAACACAGACCGTCCTCATCAACACAGCCCGTCCTCATCAACACAGACCGTCCTCATCAACACAGACCGTCCTCATCAACACAGACCGTCCTCATCAACACAGACCGTCCTCATCAACACAGACCGTCCTCATCAACACAGACCGTCCTCATCAACACAGACCGTCCTCATCAACACAGACCGTCCTCATCAACACAGACCGGCCACATCAACACAGACCGTCCTCATCAACACAGACCGTCCTCATCAACACAGACCGTCCTCATCAACACAGCCCGTCCTCATCAACACAGACCGGCCTCATCAACACAGACCGTCCTCATCAACACAGACCGGCCTCATCAACACAGACCGTCCTCATCAACACAGACCGTCCTCATCACCACAGACCGTCCTCATCAACACAGCCTGACCTCATCAACACAGACCGTCCTCATCAACACAGACCGTCCTCATCAACACAGCCCGTCCTCATCAACACAGACCGTCCTCATAAACAAAGGCTAAATGCTCGTTAATCCAGCCGCCAACCCCCTATTTAGGAATGGACAAACGCTTTACACGCGACTCTCAATAGACGCCGTACGAACGAACGAACCTTTCTCGAATCGTGCATTGCTCACGTCCTCGGTTCGTGACACACTTCCTCAAATGCTTCACTAATGTAATACAAATAATAGCCAACACAATCTAGATACTGAACCTAACTTACTATAGTCCTAGCCATGCAACAAATTATAACAGCTAATGATGTTAAAAGATTCGCTACCTGGAACAAGAAGTTCCAAGTAGCACGGGCTATGGTGAGCCCGTAGTGGATGTTTGTTAATAATTATGAATTAACAGTGTGGCCTGAGGACAAGTTGATGTATTTATGTTCAGTTTAAAAAAGGCATTTAAACCGGTGTTCATAAGTATTATTTATCTCCTGCGGGCGTCAAGTTCTCTTCCTCTACTTAGCTCTTTTCTCCTCTGGGTACTATTGTTTTCATCTCTTTTGTCNTTGAATTAAAATCCTTTTTGCTACTCCTATTCCTCCCCCGCCTAGTCTTCGTCCTCCTGCATAATCCTACACAGAAGGACAAGACACCTGACACGGAAATTCCATCATCTCTCTCTTTCGCTATTTATCTGTTTATCGACTCCCCGAACCTCTCCCCGTCCCAAAGCCACCCTCCTCCACGAAGCCACCCAGCTTCCCGAAGCCATCCCTCCATCCACCACCCCCCTAGAAGTTAACCCCATCCCCCAAGCCTACCCCTTCCCCTGAGTCCTCCTGCGCGACTCCTCTCCTGAAGGCGTGGCAGCAGGTAACTATGCCGGAGAGTGTCCCCCCTCCCCCAGAGGCTCAATGGGGTCTTTGTCTGTTTGACGTCACAGGATCTTTTATGGGGGGTAGGGAGGGAGAGCGTAGGGGGGAGTGGGGAAGGGGGATTGATGTGGGAGGTATTGGTATGTCATTACCCGGTGTGCTGATTGAAGGGGGAAGGGAGGGGGAGTTGAAGTAGGGGTTAATAAATGGGGGGAAGGGAAGTAGACACAAGCTAAACATGACGTAGTCATCTATCAGTGCTGTAGACAGGGGCTATGTACACTCCTTGGTATGTGTGGCCTCAGGTTATGATAGAGTAGATGAAGGCTCTCTCTCTCTCCCTATCCTCCTCGGGCTTATATTCCCAGTTGGAAGACATTTCGATATTAGTGAGAAACTGCCGGAAAATCTACAGGGGAAAATGCAGAATGAAGACCTTGTCTCTAGCCTTCCACATGCGGTGATATGGGTAAAGATGTTGTCCAGTTGAACATGTCATCAATTTAAATATGTCGTCAATTAAAGATATATATATATATATATATATATATATATAATATATATATATATATATATATATATATATATATATATATTTTACACGAATACTTGCAAGATACCTGTCCAGACGCTGCTTGAAGGATTGTAAATTTGTGTAACTGTCTAAATTTGTGCCGAAGTGTGCAAATCTGTAAATATTTGTATAATCATTATAAATCTGTGTAAATCGGACATAAATTGAGGATTTATTCCAATGTTGTGCTAATTAGTCAACAAAACTACTTCACTTCATAGCATTATTTCTCGTAGTTAAATCTACCAACATTTTAACAGGTTTGTAGTGGTTGAGAGTATCGGAATTCCTTTGAATTCTAAGGTTTATTTCTGTTGACGGAGACTGGAAGCTTGGATTTAGGGCCACCAAGACTCACCCCTCGGGCCAGCTACAGTTTAATAAATTTAAACTAGGCCTCCATGATTGAGAAAAGATGTACAGGTTTCTGAAGTGGTTGCGCAAATGCTTGAGGAATCCTGGTCTTCATATGTTGTGTCATAAGGAGGTGATACCTGAGGAGCGTGTTCCAGCTGCGGTCTGATTAACATCTTAAACCACGGTCAGTTCTGCTTTCTTACGTTTTAAAACTTACATTTCTTTGTGTGGCAACTCAACACTGTGTTGGTGTTGTTGCTGTTGGCAAGACACTGCTTCGTGCGGGTCAGAAAGCAACAGATGACCCCCCCCCCCCCGAAGACCCCTCTCTCTTCAGTGGACTAAGCAGGTGGTCTTCCCAAGTTATCATTCATATTTGAAGGTGCAGACGATGAGTCACAATAACGTGGCTGAAGACATACAGACTAAACCACACACCAGAAGATGATGAGACAAGGACGATCCTCTGGTCCAGGACGGACAGAAACGTCGTCGTCTCACACACCAGAAGATGATGAGACAAGGACGATCCTCTGGTCCAGGACGGACAGAAACGTCGTCGTCTCACACACCAGAAGATGATGAGACAAGGACGATCCTCTGGTCCAGGACGGAGAGAAACGTCGTCGTCTCCTCATCCTCTGGTGTGTGGGTTAGTCTTCCTATTTGACAGTGTTGTAGCCGAAGTTCAATATTTTGCATTCAAACCCATCTTCCACTCGGCTCGCGTAGGTCCCACCGGATACTGAGACTCTTCTTCAATTGGTGTATTTGGTCCCAGTTTTGTGTTATCAGGAAATCAGGATACTCCGTTTTCTGAATCATTTATAGAGGTTACGAAGAGAAGGGAATCCAGCACCGACCTATTTGGACCGCGCACTAGACCAGAGATATGAAGAGAGACATGGAAACATAAACTGTTCGTCAGTAGCAAGCATGTTAATAAATACAACAGCCAAGCGAACAGGCACAGGGGGAATTGATGCTCTAGCGGACGGAGTGAGCACTGTTGGCCACACACGCTTGGACGGATGCTCTAAAAAAAAAAACGGACGGAGCACTGATGGCCACACGGACGGACGAATTCTCTGGCAGACGGACGTCGCAACCCATAATTGCTGGCCAAGATCGCTCGGAAATCCGGGTAGACACACGAACCTTCAAATGAATACATTTATTCTGTCTCTGTCTCTCTCTGTCTCTCTCTCTCTCTCTGCTGTCTTTCTCTCCCTGTCTCTGATGTCGCCTGGGACTTAATCGAGGTGCTTGAGCACAAACTCCTGATCTGAGGAAATGCCGGGGCGTCTCCTTGGTTTATGCCAGGGGTATGAGATAGCCTCTAGACCACGGGGAGGGACCTCCCTCTAGACCACGGGGAGGGACCTCCCTCTAGACCACGGGGAGGGACCTCCCCTCTAGACCACGGGGAGGGACCTCCCCTCTAGACCACGTGGAGGGACCTCCCCTCTAGACCACGGGGAGGGACCTCCCCTCTAGACCACGAGGAGGGACCTCCCCTCTAGACCACGTGGAGGGACCTCCCCTCTAGACCACGGGGAGGGACCTCCCCTCTAGACCACGGGGAGGGACCTCCCCTCTAGACCACGTGGAGGGACCTCCCCTCTAGACCACGAGGTGGTAGTCAGAATCAGGATGTTGCCGGGCACAGCTCCCAAGAGGTCATCCTTAAAGGAATACCTTTCCGACAGTGAACCATGAAAGATCCTGTTATTAGCGAGCCCTTCAGGGTGCCCGCAGGGCTCTTCCTCCAAGGAGTAATTGATTACAGAGGTTCCTGGCGGAAGATTCCTACTTCTGGACCCCTTGAAATTCTTATCCCTCCAGGGGATAAGGGACTTGAGGGGGGAACATTCGGAGCAAGTTACAGGTATGTGAAGGGTGACTGTAGCCAAACATCAGGGAGATGGTGGGAGCAGCCCCGGTGCTCACCTTATAGTCACTACATATCAGTGTCTACGAGAAATAGGGGGGGGGTTTAGCTCTGTATGCCCCCCCCCCCTCCTGCTAGCCTTGTTGTACCCGTTGCGTTATAATTTCACTATTCTAATGTTCGAATTATTTATTGAATCTGACTTTGAAGTTGTGGATGGAGATGGCTTTTACGTGACCGTGCAGGCCACGTGCTGACCAGCCGCACGTGGAACGAGAATTCCTTAACATTCTTCGGCTTTATTTGTGTTTCTAGTTTCCACTTATATCCTCTCGTCTTAATGTATCTCAAGTAGGATGAGGTTGTCCTCGTCCAACCTGTCTCTTCTGCCTTGTCCAACCACTTGGACTGGACGGTAGAGCGACGGTCTCGCTTCATGCAGGTCGGCGTTCATTCTCCGACCGTCCATATGGTTGGGCACCATTCCTTTCCCCCCGTCCCATTCCAAGTCCTTATCCTGACGCCTTCCCAGTGCTATATAGTCGTAATGGCTTGGCGCTTTCTCCTAATAGTCCCCTTCCCTTCTGCCTGGTATGTTGTGATCATGTCTCCTCCATTTCTTCTGTTCTCCATGCTTGTGAGGTCCAGTTCCCTCAACATATCCTCATAGCTTAACCCTCTTAGGTCTGGCACCAATCTTATTGCAAACTTCTACACCTTTCCAAATTTAGCTTCATGCTTTACAAGGTACTAATTACAGGCTGGTGCTGCACAATCCAGGATTGGTCTACCAAAACCTGTTTCCTTAAAAAAGCGTCCTTATTTAGGTGTTTAAACGAGGTTCTAATGTTTACCAGCGTCCCATAAGCTACCCCGTCTCCCCCCGCCAGTGTGTGTGTCTACTGTTAGTGCTGGAATTATATCCACTTCCAGGTCTCTTTCTCTCTCTGATTCCTACAGTTTCTTTCCCCTTATGGTGTAGATGCCTTTAGCTTTATATCGTCTGCAAATATTGCCAGGTACGAGCTAATTCTCTCGGGTAGATCATTTGCATAAATTAGGAACAGTTGTGGTCCCAGGACTATTACTGGGGCTCTGTCTTGTGCCCTTCAGGTACTCTCTTTCCCAAGTGTCTCCCAGTTATCTCAGCATCCTAGACGATCATTGGTGCGGTGGTCACGGTACTGTGTACGTTTAGGGGTGATCCTGGACGGCATGGGTTCGAATCCTGGCCGGGTCAAAGAGTTCTTAGTGATCTATGGCTTGCGCGTTCATAACACAAGCCATAGTGATCTATGGCTTGCAGGTTTCTCACACATTATTTATGCTATGATTTCTAGTTATCCTAGCATGCTTCTCTATCTTGTACACCAGTCTTGTATGAGCAACAGTATCAAATGCTTTTCGACAGTCTAGGAAAATGCAGTCTACCCCCAGGCTTATTGTCAGCGACACTGGTCAGTAATTTAGTGCCTCCTGGCTGTCCCCCTCCTCCCTTTTTGTTAATAATGTAACATCATTTATCTTTCTCCAAAGTTCTGGGAGATTTCCTGTCTCGAATGTTTTACTGAAAACACCAGTCAGTGGTTGACAAAGCGTGGTGATGATATTAAGTCTGGTCCTATTGATTTTGTTGCATCTAGTTCCTCCTGGTGTTTTTTTTTTACCTCTTTCACATTGACTGTTATGCCACCAAGCTGTTCATCTGGACTTTCATCTGTCAACTCTGGTCTCCTTGTTGATTTCTTTGTAAAGACGTTCTGAAAGCTTTTGTCGAGTTTCTCACACACACCTCTTTATCGTTTTCCATGAGAATTACCCTTGTCTCTCCAGCCTGGTCAAATGGTCTCTTATTGTTAGTTTCCTCCTTATATGGCAATAAAAGAGCCTTGAATGGTCCTTAGCTTCGCTGAGAATGTCGTTTTCAAATTGCCTCTCGGCTTCCCTCCTGACTCGGGTGCATTCATTTCTGGCTCTCTTTAGTGCTTCTCTATTGTCTTCTGTTCCTTGCACTCTCTCTACTTTTTTCCATGTTTTTTTTTGTCGTCCTCTCCATTGCTTCTCTTCACTGCAAAAAAAAACTGGGTTTATTTTGCTTTCTCATCCAACTTCCTCTTAAGTGGGATGTATATTGCACAAGTCCATTGTATTTGCACATTTCTGAGCAATAATTTCCACCTCATTTGTTATCTTTCCCTTCCTCATTGGACTTCGTCCTGAAAGTCCCTCACTTCACTACAGTCCCCACGTTTGCAATTTCTCATATTTCTCGACGTGTTTCTTAGTCTATTCAACTCCTTTTCGCTCCATTACGCACTCAAGCATGATAGTGCAACGGTTGCTAGCTCCTTAGGAGGTTATCTCATACTTTAACTTCTCTACAACATCTGCCTCGTTTTGGGTAAACATCAGGTGTAGTGATGGTAGTGAGGCCTCCTCCTCCTCCTTTTGCTTTTTGCTGGGTATGGAATTTGGAGATTCAATAATTATTTGTCTCCTGTGTCTACCAGTTTTGCTCTCCACATCTCATCACTCCCGTGCGGGTCTTGATTTTTGCAATGTGGTTTCGCTGTGGCTGAAATCACTGATATCAGGATCTTATCTCTTCTTCCCTTGCCACTGTTGCTGCTTTTTCTTTTACCTTTAGGCAAATCTCGTTTCATTTTTCGTATTCTTCTCTAGGCCTTTTGTTGTTTAGTGGAGGGTTATATATCACTGATACAACTATCTTCATGTCCCCTACTGTTGTTATTCCTAGTAAGTACTACTGCTGATAGGTTTCCTCTGATTTTTTTACTTCCTCAAAGTTCCAGTGTGGTTGTTGTAACAATGCTACACCATCTCTGTCTAAGTTCACTTTGTCTTTTCTTGTTGCTTGATATCCTTGCGGAAGATTGCATTTTCCTTTGGCACCTATCAGTTTTGTTTCTGCTATTGCAACAATATGAGATGGTTCTTCTGTCACTTTTTTTTCTGACCGTAACTCTTTATTTGTAGTTCCATCTACTTTTCTGTACATGCCCTTTTAATATTATTCATTTGATTTCTCCCATGGTCTCGCTTCATGCAGGTCAACGTTCAATCCCCGACTGTCGAAGTGGTTGGGCACCACTCCATCCCTCCGTCCCATCCGAAATCCTTATTCTGGCCCCTTTCCAGTGCTATATAGTCATTAACGCTTGGCGCTTTCTCCCGATAGTTCCTTTCCCTTCCCATGGTGCAGGGGTTCCAGTTGTTCCCATGACAAAGTCTCAGAGGGAAAGAAGGGATTTGTTGGTCTAGTTATCCCTGCCTGCTCCTTTGGAAGGCTGACTCTGTAGGCTGGGTTGACCCATAATTTTGTTATACTGAACTCTTCTGATGCCTGACCTTCCTGTTCTAGTGCACTGTTTGTGCTACTTTCTGACCTATTAGTACCTACTTATTTTTATTCTTTGAGTTGCTTTGCTTCATCACTATTTTCTTTTTGACATGTCTTGCCAAGTGAATACCTCATGGTAAATCCCTCTTTCCCTCAATTTCCACTCTTCAGCCAGTAAATATTTGACTGGAATATTATTCTTAAAGGTCACTTTCACTGGACGAGTCCACAGAATTTTGAACATGCCTAGCCTACAATAATGTTCAGTTTCAGTGATTGCCTCAATACCCAGTATTTTTATAAGAATTCCTGTAATCTCTTGCTGGTCCTTCCTCTCTTCTCTTTATCCACATGTTTTCCTCTGGCTCAGGTAGATTGTATATTTCAGTGATTTCTCGCTTTCCAGCTCCTAGCTTGAATATTTCACAACCTGGTGGTTTCTTACAGCATTTATTGCTGTTGCTTTACTGATCTGCTTTCCCTCTGATCCTTTAGTTACTTCAGCAAATGTTATGTCTGGTTTTTCTTATGAGTCACCTTTTCTGTGTTTTTTCTCACTTATATTGTCCTTCTTATCTCTTCTGTTGCCTTTCCTTCCTCTTCCACTTGCTCCAATGAGACTCCATTTATACAGTGGGATTCTACTTTGGGTTCCCTCTTGAGTAAGGTTGTTCATCTGAAGTCTCCATGCCGTAGAATGTAAATATATTGTCTGGAAAGCAGTCAGAGGACGACAAGGTATTCCTTAGGCTTCAGCAACCTTTCTCAAGAGAATAGATTCTTTGGCATTGCATCTCTGAGAGGAGCAGTGTCAGAGGAAATGTCACTGAACTCTGCAATTTGATGAACGGCCCTAACCTTAGAGATATATACACGGTTAAGACATAATGTCATTGCAGAACTAGTAAGTGGGTTCAAATTTGAAAATAATCATTTATTGATACGATATAAGTAGGAATTTGGTTAGTAGGAAAGCTGTGCCCCAGAGAGGGCAACAAGTTCTTTCACCTAATATGACGTAATTTTTACGAAATAGACCAATCCGTTTCAAAATGCGACGTATTGGTAACACAGAAACCACCGAAATATTTACGTTTTTAGTGCATCAGCCTTTGATATATTAAATTAAGGGGTTTGCTTGGGCTCGTACGTTTTTGGTTAGGTAAAACTGTTGTATTTTTGACGGAGTGGCAAGGTGAGAGAACGGGCTGAGATGTGAACAACTCGAAGTCTGTTGTTCCATGTGAACGTTGGGAAAAATTAATTATGATGCCAACAGCTTAGAAAGTCTCGTGGACGGGTTGGAAAGATACACTGTGAAAATAGTTATGTGTATACTGGACCCGCCTGATGCAATGTTCCTTTGTTTGTTCATTAGAAAGCTGTTCAACTGGATTCTTCGCAAAACGTTTTGTTGTGAGACTTTATCCATACGATCTCCAAAATGTTATTTTAACAAGAACACTTACTCATTAGGTGTTCTTAATGAGCAAGTGAGATTATGTGCCATGTGGCTGATGACTCGAAGTTTATGTGGGGACGAAGTCACGCACAACCCACAATTCAATCTACCTACCTCTCAAATGTAACCGAAGCCTCTCGCAAACCTCCACAAAATCCACGCTTCGGACGCCCCCATTCTAGAGGTAAACCTGCTTGTAAAAAGAAAAAGAAAACGGGAAGAAAAGGCGGCAATTGTAGTCGCGTGTACCACCCGGAGGCTCCACACGGAAGTCTTACGTCCTCCATTTGTGTTGCCTGGGCACCCGGAGCTTACAGGTGAGTCGTGCGATCGTACGAGTGAGATAAGAGAAGCAGATGAAGTGTGCGCGCGGTGGCTGGTAAAAATTTAGTAGCTGGTAACTCTCCTCCCGCCGTGCGATATTTGTAAACAAAGCGTCCGATTGCGTTCCGATATACCTTCGGCCACGTCGTCGACGCTGACATCACTGTTTGGAATGCTGAAGCGGCTCAACGGGTTGGCTCATGGTCGAGCTGGTGTTATTACTTAATGGATCTCTCTCTCTCTCTCTCTC
>WNGS01028583.1:5477717-5502461 GCA_020271785.1 Procambarus virginalis | reverse complement strand
GTGATAGGCCTTAAGCACAACAATCAAACCGAAGAGTAAATGAACTGAGCAGCAATACAAATATTCCAAAGCAAGAAGCGTATCTGTATAGAAAAGTTTAAACGCTCTAACCTTACATTAGTCAAGGATGCTTGCCAATATCCTTTGAACTGGTTCAGATTGAGGAGAAATGGCTCTTAGTGACTTCAAATGGATTCAGGATTACAGGCTCATTCTCATTCCACACATATATGTACTCTCCAGCTGGATCTGTTTGTGATACAGTTAAGAAGAAATTGTAAGTCTGATATTTAATGTATTATTAGGTGGATCAAAGTTGTACATTAAACATTTATGTTTTGAATGGATGAATTAGTGATCTTGATCTGGTTCTTCCGCCCACCTGAAACTAAACATCTGGGATTATTTAAGTCAAGCCTCAGACACGAACCCAAAGAAAGGACTGTTTAGTTTCAACCAACATCTCATATAATTCCTGTCTTTTATGACTGCCTCTCAACTATAACATTTTTGCTTGGGTGATTGCTTTGAATAACGTAATGTTTATATCAGTAGAACTGTTCAAGTGTTTAATTTCTCGTATAAACTTCATTTTACGAGCCCATTTATGCGGACCACCGTGCCATTACGACCTGTATGTCTCAAGAGACTTTTAGACACCTCCATAAGAGTTTCCCATGCAACGTATGCTATCTTGAAGACGCACTGACAATGCATAAGACTTAAGCAAAAGAAACAGCAGTGTTTGATGTAAACCAAAACCCAAAATGCAGTATTTGACGAAACACTGAAGAAACACAAGAAACAGTGACGAGACACTGAAGTCTGAAACCCAAGACAACGGACATGAGAATATATAAAATATATGAAACACAGCGCCCAATCAAACAGAAAACGGATGAAGGAAGAGCCGATATGGGAGCAGCTGTATTCAAAAGCAAGACGTTCCATGAAGGCGATCGAAGCGGAAGGAGCCGAGGAAGGAGCGCTCGGGAAAAGAATCTTCGAGCTGTGCATCTTAATTAATAGCCTGGAGCACCACAGGACTAACTCGCCTCCTTCATGAAAGAACGAGTGCGAGTACACTTCGCTTGTTAAGAGGTTCAGGCCTATTCACTCCTAGGAAAATCGTGGCCGCTGACCTTTTTGTTTATAAATTTCAACAGTTAATAATGTGAGTGAAAGTATACTTAATACTGAGTGGAAGTATCCTTAATACGGGGTGGAAGTGTACTCAATACTGGGTGGAAGAAATGAGACTATGTTTACCCAGAGTGTACAATAAAGTGAGCCTGTCAGCCTGTAGAGAGACAGCCAAAAGCATCAACAGCACGCTGGACAGGACAACACGCTGGACACGTGATCCTGTGGTCCCCGGTTCGATCCTGGGCGCCGGCGAGAAACAATGGGCAGTTTCTTTCACCCTATGCCCTTGTACCTAGCAGTAAATAGGTACCTGGAAGTTAGTTAGCTGCCACGGGCTGCTTCCTGGTGTGTGTGTGTGTGGGGGGGGGGGGTGTGGAAAAAAAATAGTAGTAGTAAAACAGTTGATTGACAGTTGAGAGACGGGCCGAAAGAGCAGAGCTCAACCCCCGCAAGACAACTAGGTGAATACAACTAGGTGAATACACACACACACACAAATTCAGGGGAATTGACAGGGTGGACAATGACAAACTTTTCAACAACAAGGGGACACAGGTGGAAATTAGCACCCAGATGAGCCACAGAGACGTTAGAAAGAATTTTTTCAGTGTCAGAGTAGCTAATAAATGGAATGCACTAGGCAGTGATGTGGTGGAGGCTGACTCCATACACAGTTTCAAATGTAGATATGATAGAGCCCAGTAGGCTCAGAAATCTGTACACCAGTTATTGACAGTTGAGAGGCGGGACCAAAGAGACAAAGCTCATCCCCGCAAGCACAATTAGGTGAGTACACATGAACACACGCACACGCGCACGCACACACACACACTAGCGAGGGAGAACATCATACATAAAAGATGAGTTATAATGGCTAAATCTTCCACGAGCGGAGAACTACAGGCACCTTTGCAACAGATGCGCTGGGAGGGATAGAGGAGCAAGGGATTATCGGAGGAGGAGGGGTAGGGTAGTTGGGAAGCTGGCGGAGAAGGGGTAGGGAAGTGAGGTATTGTGAGGGAAGAAAGGTAAGGAGGAATAAGGGAAGGTTAAGATGAGGCTAGAGTCAGGTACTGGATAATGATACCAACAGGTAGGTTCGTCTTTAGCAGTGACCTTCAAGTTTAATGAGACAATAAGATATATCTCAAAACGGAAGAGTAGCTTAGGCTATTTCTATCCTGCTGCAGTGACCTCGCCTGAAGAATGATAAAAGGGATGTCTGAAAGGTTAGACAGATGAGGCTAACTTCATGCATTGCTTAAATGATAGGCAGGATTAGGAGCAAGAAGGGTCGGGAGTCATGGTAACGGGTGAACGGCAATTGAAAGATGGAGACCAGGAGCTGAAACTTGCCCTTCAAGTATGCATAGGTGAGTAAATATAGGCGAGTACAGACACATGCACTGTAGGAAATGCTGGGCTGTTCTTTTCCACATTTTGGATTTGTTAATTTTTTTTGCACTCAGGTTAGATTGTTTTTAGTTTTCTCTCAAACCATTTAGAGTAGGTTGACAGAACATATACAAACTGGAGAGAGCAATATATAAACACTAGGGGTAACACTGGAACATGGCTGTGAATATTGCAAATGTTTGATTGGGACTAAAGAAAACTCTCAATATACATACACAGAGAAGTGGGGTATACCTATCAGTGTGAATACACAGAGAAGAGGAGTACTCCTTTCAGTGTGAATACACAGAGAAGTGGAGTACACCTTTCTGCGTGTATATATATCCATTTTACTTTGCTTCATGGTGGTGATAGCTTTGAGGGTCCTTGTCGAAAAGACGCGGTTACAGAAGCTTTTGTCTTCGTTAATAATAACCGCAGTGATTTTATAGAGGAAATTTGCATAAGTGCCAAGCTTATCAACTCCGGGATGGTTACTAAGGCCAGAGAAGTGCTTACTGTCCAACTAGCAAGTTATTCCATACTGGACATAGTTCAGAAGTAGGCACCGTGTATATACAATGAGAAGCGATTTAAATAAACCAGTACATATTATGAAACCTCGACGATGTATATATACACACCTTTTAGGCCATACAAGTATATATATATATATATATATATATATATATATATATATATATATATATATATATATATATATATATATATTCTGAGCTGTATCGTTTGGTGTTTGGATTAGAATATTCTTGAAGCTGATATACACGGAAGACTACCTGCATGATGGGTTAAAAACCTGAACACACAATCAAACTTTACAGCATCTTCCGGCTTAATTTTATAGCGGAAGTTATCTAGTTCAAGAAATTAGTACAGTGTACTATACTAGAAGAAAACTTAGCAACACTTAAAAAACAACATAAAAACAAGTTGAAACAAGGAAAGATTAAATACTTGCGTGGGAATGTGTGGCATCACTGGTAAAGCTTTGCCAGACACCTCAAGCTGTGACGAGCGCCGCTTGTCATACCGTTATTCTTGCGCAGATTCTATTTTTTTTCTCGTAAAAAACTGGCTCCGGACATGTAAATAATCATATACGCGATAAAATGTGACCATGCATCTAGTTAAAGCCATGCACATTCCGGTGATATGTTGCAGAGAGAGAGAGAGAGAGATAAGCGTCTGAGAAACTTGATGATACTCGGTCTTACTTATTTTGATGTTATGCAGCGAATTTTCTGCAATATATATTTTAGGAACATGAACCGAGTCATAAATCATAGGTTCAGAAAATGCCCTAAATGACGCCACATTTGTTTACGCTTTTCTATGAAGAAAAAAATATATGGTGGGGGGGGGGGATTGAAGTATCCTAAGATTCCTCAAATAATCTGTATCATATATCGTAATATCAAGAAAAAAACACCAGTGCAAAATTCTCAAAGATGTGATTCTAATTTACCAATTTACCTTTTAAATATTAAGAGCGGAACAAAGTCAATACCATAGAAAACTTCAGTATTTTGTGAGTCATCGTCGACAGATGAAGAAAAGTAATTATGTACAGTATAAAGATGCAGTTAATGGACTGTGCACAGGTGACTCGGGACAGGTGTGAGATTCTTATCACCAGCTAAGGTATTTGGCGTCGATCAGCGAGTGAATGTTGCAGCCTCTTCCACAAGGTCAGCAACTCTGGCAGACGGCAGCAGGTCCAGTTGCCACAAGTCTTCTCAGGAAAAGGCTTGCACTGGCTAAATTTACCTTTGAGTCAGCAGTAGTTACGTTGTTAAACTTATGTTTCACCAAAAATTATACATATATAAATTATATATATAAATTATATAAATATAAACTATATAAATATAAACTGTATATATATAAACTATATATATATATATATATATATATATATATATATATATATATATAAAACCAAGAAGGTGCAATGTGTTGTGAAAGCTAGAAAGAACAGACTTGTGGTATTAAATGGTACATTCTTGCTAACTTAAGCGTTTCGGATGAATACACATTGAGTTTACCTGGACAATATTAAGGACTAAAGTATACCTGTTGGTTAATCAGTAAGCAATTGTGGTGACAATACTAAGTCTCCAGAGGTTGATAAGCCTAAATACCCCACCACCTCCTTCCTATGAGGTTGATAGGCCTTAAGCCCAACACTGAAGGCTTTTATTTCAAAAAGACAATTGTAAATCAAATGTTTTCAACAAGACGACAGTAAATATGTTTTACACAAAAGACTGTAAACGAAGCACATGCCACCTAAACCATTGCACGTTAGGATGCATATCATTGCCATCAAGGTAAACAACTCTATTAATAAGATCATTGTAAACAAGAAAGATACTTATGTTTCACACCAAAGAAGAAGAGATACCAGTGAATCCATTGGTAGAATAACTAAGAAGAGACACTAATGTAGCACTCAGTAGTATCACTAATAAGAGATACCAGTGCATCCATCAGTAGAGCAACTAAGAAGAAACACCTGTGTAGCCCTGGGTACAGTAACTAAGAAGAAACACCTATGTAGCTCTCTGTAAAGCAACCAAGAGTCCTGAGAGTTACCGTTTCGTCCTCATATGTGCCAAGACTCGCGTAGCACTAAAAGTGCCTAGTAGTCAACACTGGTCTCGACTTCTTATGCAACACAAACACAGTCTCCAGAGAAAATAGGTATGGCAACACTAGCTGAACAAAGACAGAAGTAGCAACTCATGGAAAAGAATTGATATGACCGTACTACCGCTAGCAAGAACAGCAGTAGTAGCATCAATTCTAACAACAACAATAATTCTAATACAAACGCTGGAAAACACATGATATGTCAGAGGCCAAAAAAAGGCCCTGACTCTTATACACCAGTCAATAAAGGGCCGAGAGGTTGTACCCAAGAACCGCAGCTCAACCCTACAAATACAACAAGGTGACTACTAACAAGATCACCAATCACAACAACAACAACAACACCAGGAAGAACAACAGTGAAAAAACAACAATAGCTAGAAGAATAGTAACAACAATAACAATGTCAAGAACAGCAGTGATAACAGCAACACTAACAACAACACTAGCAAGTACAGCAGTGAGAACAGCAACATTAACGAGAACACTAGCCAGAACAGCAATCACAACCACACCACTAGCAAGAACAGCTGTGACAACATTAGGAAACATCTGCCAGCGCGTGAAGAAATAGCTCAGAATACACAGCGAGTGACGATCAACTGTACAAATTGTCATCAATATTAATAGCAACAGGCGCATCTTTGAAGGTACCAACACTACTAAAGGTTTAGAAGGAGAGCATGCATGATGGCTTATGAGAAGAAGGAAAAAACAAGCAGAGACAGAAAGCCGTTGTATTCTGGAGGCACTGCAATGAACTGCTCATCGAGACAACATTGATGGGTCAGCTATTGATGTTAGAACTCCCACAGAAAACTACAAGCACAGTACATGACTAGCATAGAGCAGTAGAAGGCTCCAGTGATCCAGGATTACAACGCAGGTATGGATACAACGAAACGATTTTTTCCTACCACATAACCCCCCTCAAGAATTATAATTAAAAACTGTGGCAACACCAATGGCACTATCTCCACTTCTGCCACCACCATCTTAACGGAAGCATATGGACTCCTTGACGCAACTTCTCAGAAAAACATTAGTGCTAGAACTGAGGCGGTAAAGGCAAGACTAAATCTTATACCCTTGAGAGAAGATACAGAGGTGATCACAACATATTAAATAAGTGGAGAGATGGAAAGCTTCATTAAATTGAGAAAATGTAGGACAAGGGCATAGATGGAAGTTGGAAACGTAAATGAGTCGAAGAAATATAAGAAAATACTCTGAAGGAAGTTAAACAAGCTACCTCAATCCACAACATACCGCCGGATTTAAATAGCGGTGCATAAAGTGTTACGCTTCACTTTCTTGTAGTCACCAATAGGTAAACACCACCTCGTCTCCACCACCTCTCACCTTGGCAGAGCAGCACACAACACCTGTTCACAAGAACCTGTCTTACAGTCAATTAGAGGTCCTCACCATGCGCGCCACGTCGACTCGACTGCGGACTTACCTGTGCGCCTTTGTCATACAGTTTTGATCATTCCCGCCACTCGCGCCTGTATAGCGCGTCCACCACTAACATTCCTCTCTTTTTATGGTTTAAACCTCGTCGTTGTAATAATAACGAGAAACCTTAATAAAGGAAGTGGCTGAACTGTATGATATTCAGAGGACATTTCCATACTTCATAAAGCACAATACTAGTGAGAAAATATCCTCCATGTCTTGCAATATGGGGAACTGATGTGAATATTGTTTTAAATATAATTTAGCAAATTACACCTGGCTGAACTTTTAGATAGTCCGACTGCTAATTAAAGTTATTCATGTTTTTCTACCGATTATCGTACGTGACGTCATAACTTAAGGAACCGTACAAATGCAAATATGCAATTATCGTCTCATCGCATCTCTGATCAATGAGTAAGGACTTAGTTATAATTCCACAGATAACAACAGCCTCCTTGCCATTACCATCACACGTGCTAGCAATCAACCATTTTACACCCTGAATTAATATCATTGAACCCCGAGTTATCAAACAAGTCACTGCAAACGACGAGGCGGAAGACGGCGGGTGCCAGCTATGCAATATATATAGCTTCCTGATGTATGTTATTATTGCTTTCCAATTATATAGATCTTGCATGATTGGCTTAATGACCGTGGTATTTACATGCTCGCTCGGCTTTGGCAGATTGCGAAATATTTTGCATCGTTAAACCGGTTCTCAGATGTTAGCAGATAAATTTGGTATTGATAGGCTTACTCTGCATTCAGCAGTCGGCAGTCTACGAATTATATATTTTTTTATAGAAATTCAAAACATTTCTAATTTTCGCTAGCACTTAAAAAAAATATTATTACTACAGATGTGAACTACAAATTCAACGAAAATAGCAAAATAAAAGTACTTAATTAAACGTCTTATATATATAAGACGTTTAAGTTTTATATATATATATATATATATATATATATATATATATATATATATATATATATATATATATATATATATATATATAAAACTTGCGTCTTACATATATATATATATGTAAGACGCTCACTGCGATCACAAAAAACACTGATCCAAGAAGTATACGGAAAAACCACATGTGAAAAATATAGAATGATAAACGCGTTTTCGGCTCAATTCGCCTTCATCAGAGCATTTTAGAATGAAACCAAGAAGTCCTGGGCGTCGCTATGATGAAGTGAAACTTGTAGTTGTTGAAGATAAATGACAATTAAAACTTGTGGTTGGAGATTAATTTTGAAAATGTTGAAAATTCATTGAAAAATAATTGTTTAATTGTTTTTCCTTTCTATTTAGGCTGCGATACTGAAACTTGGAACAGTTGCAGCCCTTTTCATATACAACTAGTCAAAAAAGTTTGATTGTCATTGAACAATTTTTAATATCCGGCATTATGGGACATAGTTTACTTCTGAAGATGTCACATTGCTGACTATGACTATTATAACTATTAGAAACTATGCAATAAATTTTTCATAATATAATTTTTTTTATACCTATCGTAGCCACGAAATACATACCACTTATTTTTATAACGTTTTATTTAGTGTTAAACTAATTTTACATAAACAAAGTTAAGACGAAGCCAAAGTCACTAACAACGTTCGAACGTGCAATGAATATGTCCCTAAAGGCGAGACTTGAAGAAATTACACAAACACTCGTCTGGACAAGAGTGACACAAAAACTCCCATGAACAACAGTGGCAAAAGAACCTCTCTGAATCTGAGACATAAGACTTATGATCAACAAAGGCATTCCAACCTCATTGAACAACAATGACATAAGAACTTCTGTGTACAATATTGTGAACAATGGTGAATAAAAACCTCAGCGAACAACAGTGAATAAAAACCTCTTGTGAACAACAATGAAAAAAACCTCTTGTGAACAACAATGAATAAAACCTCTTGTGAACAACAATGAATAAAAACCTCTCGTGAACAACAATGAATAAAAACCTCTCGTGAACAACAATGAATAAAAACCTCTTGTAAACAACAGTGAATAAAAACCTCTGCGAACAACAGCGAAAAAAACCTCTGCGAAGAAATGAACAAAAACCTCTGCGAACAACAGTGAATAAAAACCACCGTGAACAAGAATTCTAAAAGAACTCACCTGAACAAAAGTGACATAAGAATGAACCTCAAGAATATAACAACCTCTCTGAACAGCAGTGACATAATTACCCCCCTTAAATAACATTGACATTCCGAACAAATCTTCCCGTTCAGTCTCGCCCCGCCAGATATCTGATTCTCTTGTCGCCCTTCGTGGTCTTGTGTGAACGTATCGGTGGGCGCAATATCCCAGAGCAACGCCAATTCAACGTCGAATCAACGTCATCAATAGAGAATTAACGTTGAACCAACGTCATCCATAGAGAATTAACGTTGAACCAACGTCATCCATAGAGAATTAACGTTGAACCAACGTCATCCATAGAGAATTAACGTTGAACCAACGTCATCCATAGAGAATTAACGTTGAACCAACGTCATCCATAGAGAATTAACGTTGAACCAACGTCATCCATAGAGAATTAACGTTGAACCAACGTCATCCATAGAGAATTAACGTTGAACCAACGTCATCCATAGAGAATTAACGTTGAACCAACGTCATCCATAGAGAATTAACGTTGAACCAACGTTATCCATAGAGAATTAACGTTGAACCAACGTCATCAATAGAGAATTAACGTCGAACCAGCGTCATCAGTAGAGAATTAACGCTGAACCAACGTCATCAGTAGAGAATTAACGTCGAACCAGCGTCATCAGTAGAGAATCAACGTTGAACCAACGTCATCCATAGAGAATTAACGCTGAACCAACGTCTCCCTTGGCCACAACACTGGAGTGTTGCCCTGTCACTGTTAGTAGACAGCCATGATAAGTCATCACAATCTGTCGCTTAATTAGTAATATTAGCCACCCAATGTGAAAGTGATTTTAATAGTTCATAATAATGATAATGGCATAATAATCTCATATGATAAATCAGTCAATTTATTATCAGAAGAAACCAGTTATTATCTTGACTACTCCTTCAGGCTTCCACGGGCCAGATTCACAAAGCAGTTACACAAGTACTTTCGAGCGTGTACATCTTTTTCTCAGTCTTTGGAGGCTTTGTTTACAATTATTAGACAGGTAATGAGCTCCGAAACACCAGGAGGCTGTTTATAACAATAACACAGCCCGTCCTCCAAACAAAGATCCAAAAGCGATTCCATCCACCCGCCAAACCCCCTGTTTATGAATGAAAAGCGGTTTACACACGACTCACAACTGCTGACGTTCGAACATATCCGGAACAAGTGCTTCACTGACGAATTTTGTTCGAACCACAACGCTGTAAATGCTTCACCCACGTACTACAAATACAAATAATCGCCAGCAGAACCTAAACACCTGACCTAACCTAACCTATGCCTATTTATACACAATATGCTAATATATTATAATATTAATTTATACTTGAGAAAATTCCCGTTTTGAATGAACAGCATGTTAAAATTTATGAATGCGTCTGTGGGGTTGACCGCTGAATGTAATGGACTTGAGTCGAGGATGGGTTGTCATAACAACAGTTGATTGGGAAGTTTTCGTGCTTGTAAACTGCTTAATAATTGTAAACAAAGCCGCCAAAGATTGAGAAACGATGTACACGTTTGTAAGTACTTGCGTAATTGCTTCGTGAATCTGGCCGCAGGACAGGAACGGTCAAACCGTACACATGCGTTTCGACAAAGCTCGTTTTCTAATTGTCAAGACTGTATATATATCGTTAGGTTAGGACGAATTAGCGAAAAAAGGCTGTGTTAAGTTTGGTTGGTTTCGTTTAGATATAGGTGGGTTGGAAAAGGTTAGGTAAGGATTAAAATCCGTCTGCGAACTGTGTTGTGTACGATGCGACTTGTATCCTTTTGGATATGCCATATGTTTGCTGTTAGATAATTTGATAGTATGCTAACACTTACAATTAGTCTATCGCTGGGTGGTGTATATGATATATAGTGTTACAGGTGTTTCATACAGATGTATATATCCGTGATCATTTGTTGTCCCATCACCCTACAACAGCCTACTGACCACTCAGCAAGAAAACATTTACCCTGAAGACGGTCCATAACATAAATTCTAAGTGTGCGCGTGTATATAAGTCGATAAATGGGATACTACGTTTAGTGTATGATCCTCTGTGGCAGGAATCTTGGTTTGGCGTTGGGTTACGACTTATCAACCTCTGGAGGGTTATTAAGCTCACCACAACAGCTTGCTGTCTAACCAGCGAGAATGCTTTAGTACTGAACATTGTCTAAAACTAAAGTAAAAACTTTCAGTGTATATACGCTGAGAGGTAAGACATTTCCAGTAATTCTTATTTCCCACACCCAGTTACCTTATTTTTGTCATTATTACATTATTGTCATTATTCAAGTATTGGTGTTCAGATCAACTTCTTGACACCATCCATATATACACTGAATAACCACAGCGTTCGCCTACATTATATAAATCCCTCACTACACCATTAATTCTCACACACGCACGTACTCTTAATGCATAACAGTATTTGACAGCATGAAATGACAGTTTACTAACTCCATATATGATCTTTGCTCTCCACAAGCACTATTCATTTTCTTTCAAATTACAAATGCATGTTATTATTTTCAAAGACGTTCTGTTAGTCGTTTTAATGCAAATGTCTAATCCATGTAGCCTCCTCTACTACAGAATCCACCTCGTTCATTCAGTTAATTCACTTTATTTTCAGACCATTTTTCACTCACACCTGCAAAAAAAGCTTGATTTTTCCATCCATCTGGCACAATGCCACGACTGGCCGAGTTTTGATGCAAATTGTTCATACATGATGTTGGACATGAGGCCTATCAAACTTTGGGGTGTAATTAAGGTCGACACACTTGCTCTCTGCCCAACCAGCAAGTATACTTTAGTTCTGAACATTGTCCATGACTACAATTAAACTCCCAGTATATATATACACACACCGATAATTGGGGGTACACCTCTCAGTGCATATACATCCCTTGCAAACCATATAATTTTAATAATTTCTGCGTATAACTCAACAATTATTATTGCAATAAAGGTGAAGAAAAGACCCAATACATATGTGAACGTAATATTAAACAAAATTTTCGGATGAAACATGCCTCCCTTATCAAGGTGTTGCCAACAATGTTTGAGAACATTACTTGACAGCACCTTGATATAAGATGCAAGTTTCATCCGAAAAATTTGTTTAATATTGTGCTCACGCATGAATTGGGGTTTTCCTTCACCTTCATTCAAACACTGCGGTATTGCAGAGAGTTTCTCCATTATAAATACTATTATTATTCTTTGTTACATTGTTAATATCGTCGTCGCTATTAATATTATCATAATTATTATCATTCAGTTATAAATCAAACAAAATTAGGGTCAAGATTGATTATATTTTTTATTTTAACTCAAAAAACTTTTAAAAGTGATCTGGAAAAATGCAGGGAAGATAGAGAACGGAAGTCTCACCCCGAGACCCTCCGTATATGAGCTGAGGTGTGGCCTCACAAACCTGTTAGTCAGCAGTACCGGATTATAATAAGCTCAACCACAGTGAACCATTGAACTACAAAAGATAACTTAAAACTGCTGTGTATCTAGAATACAGTGTTTATAAACACGATAAACCAGTGGAGCAAGATAGCACATAATTTGAACTTGTGGTGTATGGAGAGTATGAAAGAGAAAATGATCATGGAAAGGCCGTTGTGCTTACTAACATACTTGGCTTAGCGTCATTGCAACCTAAATAGTCATGTGTATTCTTTCGACCTCTCGATAGTCTATATTGCCTGAGCATAATAATTAATCGAAAATGCAAACACTCATAGGGTCGAAAATACCATTGTCCTAACATGTATATATTATTTACCTAGCCTATCAAAGTTTACACTTTATCATATGCCTCTACCTCTAGAGTATTCCGCCCACAGGAAGCTTCAGCGTAGAAACAACATATTTTCTTGTTATAATGAATGTTGAATGTGAATAAACACGATTGTTATTCAAAACTTAGCTCGTCTTCTTCCTGTGAAGCCACCTAATTTGACCAGATTTCGCTATAATATGAGCTTATTTCTTAATAAAACTATGCGGATGTTAGGTGAACCTATCAAGTTCTTGCACTCTCACGCCTCATTGCGTCCTCTGCACACACCTCAGCCTTCAGGACCACAAGAGCACGGCAGGTGTATATCTAATTCCACATGCTCCTTCACATCTACGGGCTCAAGTACCTACGGGCTCACCATAGCCCGTGCTACTTGGAACTTTGTTCCAGGTAGCGAATCTTTAACAACAACTTCCTCCACATCATCGAGAGTAAATCCTTAACGCCTAATCTAATTCGTTTACATTCGGAGCCTTTCTTTAGTGAATAGTTTTGTGAGTAAATAATTTATTTTGAGATTTCGTATAGCTGTATATGGTTAATTATCTCAGGTCGTTATTGGCTGTTTTTATTTGGTGGGGAAAAAGTGCTGTGTAGGTAATTGTAGTAATATAAAGTTGCTGTTTAGCGTGCAAATATCGTAATGAAAAGTTCTGAAACCAGGCAGGATGACTCCCAAGACTTACCTTACCAATATTGACTACTCTAGGGTAGCTGCACTAATGCAGATGTACCTCATAATTTAATTAAAAAAAAAATGACCAACCAGCAAGTATACATTGGCTCTGTACTTTGTCCTGAGGCAAAGTATACTCTCTGTGTATATACACCAATAAGCGCGATATACTGTATATCCCTGCGCTATCTCACAACTATGCAATCCTTCAAATAAGCAAGAGTAGGTTCGTAAATGCGGATATACCAGTATCTTAATATAAAAATATAAACATTATGAATAATCGGCTCACTGTAAAGAATAAAGGGTTCAGAATCTTTAAGGTGTTGTTAAAACTATGTTGCAATGAGCACAAATTTTACTCATGCGGCCCCAATGTTCAATGCGGACCAAAGCGTGAGTATGTTACTCATACGAACAAATGTTACTCATGCGGACCCAGCATAATGAAGTGATTTTAAGAAATATCTTTGCCCAAAATGGTCAATGTGAGCTGTCGGGTATTGGGTTAAGGGTCAGACGACTTCCAATACTTTTGTACAGTCAGTTTGGCCGAGTGGTTATAGTACCGAACACGTCAAGGGGTGTGGAGGCCCTGGCTGACCGGGTTCGAATCCTTCAGAGGTCAAGAATTTTGTTTATGCATGTTGGCTTGGGGGACCATTCATGCTTGACAAAGGCTGCATGAACGCGCGAGCCATTAATCACTAAGAATTCTCTTGACCCGACCAAGATTCGGACCCCCGCCGCCCGGGATGACCTCCTGGCGTAAAGGGTACTAATATTCACTACATCAATGATACATATATGTACAGCACAAGGCGTTTATGAGTGTGACATAATAACTACCCGGATCAGGTTGGACTACAATAACTCGCCGCAAGTGGCTACAGGCGGCGACTCACCCAGTTTCAACACGTAAACTCTGTGAGCAGGAACTGGGTCATGATCTCACACACTACATTGTTGAATGTCCAGTCATTAGACCCTTCAGATCTGCCATTGTAAGTACCTGGAACGTTTCCATGACTTTACTCACTTTTGTGTTAATGAGAATATTATCATGATGCATATAACGTTTGTCACTGCTGGTTAACTGACTCTATATCACTAACCATCCTGTGAGCAGAAGTATAAATGTTCTTAATAAGTATTAATAACATTATTTGTATTGAAGAATTTCTACCTGATGGATTCTTGCTTCCTAGTAGCTCAGTTCCTCTAATTCAGAAACTAGTTCCTTGCTTAATGAGTTTGTTAACATAATCTGACCAGAATAATGTACCGAGTAGCGATGAGTCTGGTCAGAATGGAGGTACCAGAGTAGCGATGAGTCTGGTCAGAATGGGGGTACCAGAGTAGCGATGAGTCTGGTCAGAATGGAGGTACCAGAGTAGCGATGAGTCTGGTCAGAATGGAGGTACCAGAGTAGCGATGAGTCTGGTCAGAATGGAGGTACCAGAGTAGCGATGAGTCTGGTCAGAATGGGGGTACCAGAGTAGCGATGAGTCTGGTCAGAATGGGAGTACCAGAGTAGCGATGAGTCTGGTCAGAATGCACGACCAGTACCAGGGAGGGAACTGAGAGCCTGTGGTCAGCCCTCTAATGAATGACATACCTGGGCGGGTACGACGACTTCTTGCTTCACAATTGTCCACTGCGGCTCAACGACGCTCCGGAAATCCGATATCTGATAATATTCTTTGTTGTGATGCGGTAGGTAAGCGGGTGTGTGGGGGAGAGAGTGAGGGGGTGGGTGAGAGACGGAAGAGGAGTAGTGCTTGGCGTTGTGGGGGGTGAGATAGGGAGGGATTTAGTGCTTGGGGGAGATGGTGGTGGTGGTGGGGGGGTGTATGAAGGAAGGGAGGGATGGAGTGAGGGGGTGTGAGGGATGAGGTATAGAGAAGGAAGTTTGAGAGAAAGGAGTTATTAACTTGGAAATAAGACGGAGGAAATACAGATGTATGTGGTGTGTGTGTGGTGTGGTGTGTGTGGTGTGTGTGTGTGTGTGTGTGTGTGTGTGTGTGTGTGTGTGTGTGTGTGTGTGTGTGTGTGTGTGTGTACTCACTTAATTGTGCTTGCGACGGTTGAGCTCTGGCTCTTTGGTCCCGCCTCTCACCGTCAATCAACAGGTGTACAGGTTCCTGGCCTATTGGGCTCTATCATATCTACACTTGAAACTGTGTATGGAGTCAGCCTCCACCACATCACTTCCTAATGCATTCCATTTGTCAACCAACCACTCTGACACTAAAAAAGTTCTTCTAATATCTGTGTGTGTGTGTGTGTGTGTGTGTGTGTGTGTGGTGTGTTGTGTGTGTGTGTGTGTGTGTGTGTGTGTGTTGTGTGTCCCACATGATAACTAAAGGCCCTAGAAATAACTAATCAATAGTTATTTCTATTCAATACCTCATCATGATAACAACGATAAAATAATAACACAAGCATCCTATTATAAAACATCCTTACCTATAATAACACAACGCACAGTATGGTAATACAACCTAAGTCGGGATAACAACATAAATAACTTAGCGATAACACAACCCACAACCGAGATAACAACCAGTTCTAGTACCCAGCGAACACATTATCTTGTATTAATATTCTAGAAGAGAACAAACCACTAAGGAGAGTCATACCCCCTGGAGAGTCTGCACCTGCAGGTCCTCAGTCATCTACTATCAAGTAATTTATTGAGTAATTACGAGAAACATAGTAGATTAATTTATTTAACTTATAGTGACTTACCAATAAATATTTATCTTCTTGTCAAGCCTGTCGTTTCAGATGGACCTTAATACAAGATTACGACTGGAATGTCACTTATGATAATGAAAGGATAAGTCATATAAGCTGACAGTATATTCTAGAATTACCTGTTTTTTAAAGCTAGTTGAAACTGGTTCGTGTAACAGACGAAGTTGTTCGGATTAAGGCTGTCAGTTTGTGGGGTAAGCCTATAATGCGGGAGCGAAACTCCTTTTAGTTATATATATTGTGTGGGTAATGATTTTAGTGTTGGGTCTAAGGCCTTTTAACAGCCTCAAATAATTATGGCCACAAAATTGGCCTTCCAGTAGCTAACACATACAGATATCTAAATAAAAGGTTCAGTGCATTTATCCCACAACAAACTGACAGCCTTAATCCGAACAACTTCGTCTGTTACACGAACCAGTTTCAACTAGTGCTTTAAAAAACAGGTAATTTCTAGAATATACTGTCAGCTTATATGACTTATCTTTCATTATCATAAAGTGACCTTCCAGTCGTAATATTGTATTAGGTCCATCTGAAACGACAGGCTTGACAAGAAGATAAATATTTATTGGTAAGTCACTTAAGTTTAAATAAATTAATCTACTTGTTTCTCGTAATTACTCAATAAATTACTTGATAGTAGATGACTGAGGACCTGCAGGTGCAGACTCTCCAGGGGGTATGACTCTCCTTAGTGGTTTGTTCTCTTCTAGAATATTAATACAAGATAATGTGTTCGCTGGGTACTAGACTGGTTGTTATCTCGGTTGTGGGTTGTGTTATCGCTAAGTTATTTATGTTGTTATCCCGACTTAGGTTGTATTACCATACTGTTGCGTTGTGTTGATTATAGGTAAGGATGGTTTTATAATAGGATGCTTGTGTTATTATTTTATCGTTGTTATCATGAGAGGTATTGAAATAGAAATAACTATTGATTAGTTATTTCTAGGGCCTTTAGTTATCAGTTGGGGACACACACACACACACACACACACACACACACACACACCACACACACACACACACACACACACACACACACACACACACACACCACAACCCAGATTAGAAAGAACTTTTTTAGTGTCAGAGTGGTTGGTTGACAAATGGAATGCATTAGGAAGTGATGTGGTGGAGCTGACTCCATACACAGTTTCAAGTGTAGATATGATAGAGCCCAATAGGCCCAGGAACCTGTACACCTGTTGATTGACGGTTGAGAGGCGGTGACCAAGAGCCAGAGCTCAACCGTCGCAAGCACAATTAAGTGAGTACACACACACACACACACACACCACAACACACACACACACACACACACACACACACACACACACACACACACACACCACACACACAGCACACTCTGTATTTCTCCGTCTTATTTCCAAGTTAATAACTCTTTCTCTCAAACTTCCTTCTCTATACCTCATCCTCACACCCCTCACTCCATCCATGTCCCTTCCTTCATACACCCCCCCCCCACCACGGCCCACCATCTCCCCCAAGCACTAAATCCCCCTCCCTATCTCACCCCCCACAACGCCAAGCACTACTCCTCTTCTCGTCTCTCACCCACCCCCTCACTCTCTCCCCCACACACCCGCATTACCCTACCGCATCACAACAAAGAATATTATCAGATATCGGATTTCCGGAGCGTCTGTGAGCCGCAGTGGGACAATTGTGTAGCAAGAAGTGAGTCGTACCCGCCCAGGTATGTCATTCATTAGAGGCTGACCACAGGCTCTCAGTTCCCTCCTGGTACTTGGTCGTGCATTCCTGACCAGACTCATCGTACTCTGGTACCCCCATTCTGACCAGACTCATCGCATACTCTGGTACCCCCATTCTGACCAGACTCATCGCTACTCTGGTACCTCCATTCTGACCAGACTCATCGCTACTCTGGTACCTCCATTCTGACCAGACTCATCGCTACTCTGGGACCTCCCATTCTGACCAGACTCATCGCTACTCTTGTACCCCCATTCTGACCAGACTCATCGCTACTCTGGTACCCCCATTCTGACCAGACTCATCGCTACTCTGGGTACCCTCCATTCTGACCAGACTCATCGCTACTCTTGTACCTGACCGCTCCACTTGGTCTCATGACCAGACTCATCGCTACTCGGTACATTATTCTGGTCAGATTATGTTAACAAACTCATTAAGCAAGGAACTAGTTTCTGAATTAGAGGAACTGAGCTACTAGGAAGCAAGAATCCATCAGGTAGAAATTCTTCAATACAAATAATTGTTATTAACATACTTATTAAGAACTCTTATACTTCTGCTCACAGGATGGTTAGTGATATAGAGTCATTAACCAGCAGTGACAAACGTTATATGCATCATGATAATATCTCATTAACACAAAGTGAGTAAAGTCATGGAAACGTTCCAGGTACCTTACAATGGCAGATCTGAAGGGTCTAAATGACTGGACATTCAACAATGTAGTGTGTGAGATCATGACCCAGTTCCTGCTCACAGAGTTTTACGTGTTCGAAACTGGGTGAGTCGCCGCCTGTAGCCATTTGCGGCGAGTTATTGTAGTCCAACCTGATCCGGGTAGTTATTATGTCACACTCATAAACGCCTTGTGCTGTACATATATGTATCATTGATGTAGTGAATAGTAGTACCCTTTACGCCAGGAGGTCATCCCGGGCGGCGGGGGTCCGAATCTTGGTCGGGTCAAGAGAATTCTTAGTGATTAATGGCTCTCACGTTCATGCAGCCTTGTCAAGCATGAATGGTCCCCAAGCCAACATGCATAAACAAAATTCTTGACCTCCGAAGGATTCGAACCCGGTCAGCCATGGGCCTCCACGCCCCTTGACGTGTTCGGTACTATAACCACTCCGGCCAAACTGACTGTACAAAAGTATTGGAAGTCGTCTGACCTTAACCCAATACCCGACAGCTCACATTGACCATTTTGGGCAAAGATATTTCTTAAAATCACTTCATTATGCTGGGTCCGCATGAGTAACATTTGTTCGTATGAGTAACATACTCACGCTTTGGTCCGCATTGAACATTGGGGCCGCATGAGTAAAATTTGTGCTCATTGCAACATAGTTTTAACAACACCTTAAAGATTCTGAACCCTTTATTCTTTACAGTGAGCCGATTATTCATAATGTTTATATTTTTATATTAAGATACTGGTATATCCGCATTTACGAACCTACTCTTGCTTATTTGAAGGATTGCATAGTTGTGAGATAGCGCAGGGATATACAGGATATCGCGCTTATTGGTGTATATACACAGAGAGTATACTTTGCCTCAGGACAAAGTACAGAGCCAATGTATACTTGCTGGTTGGTCATTTTTTTTTTAATTAATTATGAGGGTAACATCTGCATTAGGGCAGCTACCCTAGAGTAGTCAATAGTGGTAAGGTAAGTCTTGGGAGTCATCCTGCCTGGTTTCAGAACTTTTCATTACGATATTTGCACGCTAAACAGCAACTTTATATTACTACAATTACCTACACAGCACTTTTTCCCCACCAAATAAAAACAGCCAATAACGACCTGAGATAATTAACCCATATACAGCTATACGAAATCTCAAATAAATTATTTACTCACAAAACTATTCACTAAAGAAAGGCTCCGAATGTAAACGAATTAGATTAGGCGTTAAGGATTTACTCTCGATGATGTGGAGTAAGTTGTTGTTAAAGATTCGCTACCTGGAACAAAGTTCCAAGGTAGCACGGGCTATGGTGACCCGTAGGTACTTGAGCCCGTAGATGTGAAGGAGCATGTGGAATTAGATATACACCTGCCGTGCTCTTGTGGTCCTGAAGCTGAGGTGTGTGCAGAGGACGCAATGAGGCGTGAGAATGCAAGAACTTGATAGGTTCACCTAACATCCGCATAGTTTTATTAAGAAATAAGCTCATATTAGCGAAATCTGGTCAATTAGGTGGCTGCACAGGAAGAAGACGAGCTAAGTTTTGAATAAACAATCGGGTTTATTCACATTCAACATTCATTATAACAAGAAAATATGTTGTTTCTACGCTGAAGCTTCCTGTGGGCGGAATACTCTAGAGGTAGAGGGCATATGATAAAGTGTAAACTTTGATAGCTAGGTAAATAATATATACATGTTAGGACAATGGTATTTTCGACCCTATGAGTGTTTGCATTTTCGATTAATTATTATGCTCAGGCAATATAGACTATCGAGAGGTCGAAAGAATACACATGACTATTTAGGTTGCAATGACGCTAAGCCAGTATGTTAGTAAGCACAACGGCCTTTCCATGATCATTTTCTCTTTCATACTCTCCATACACCACAGGTTCAAAATTATGTGCTATCTTGCTCCACTGGTTTATCGTGTTTATAAACACTGTATTCTAGATACACAGCAGTTTTAAGTTATCTTTTGTAGTTCAATGGTTCACTGTGGTTGAGCTTATTATAATCCGGTACTGCTGACTAACAGGTTTGTGAGGCCACACCTCACTCATATACGGAGGGTCTCGGGGTGAGACTTCCGTTCTCTATCTTCCCTGCATTTTTCCAGATCACTTTTAAAAGTTTTTTGAGTTAAAATAAAAAATATAATCAATCTTGACCTAATTTTGTTTGATTTATAACTGAATGATAATAATTATGAATAATATTAATAGCGACGACGATATTAACAATGTAACAAAGAATAATAATAGTATTTATAATGGAGAAACTCTCTGCAATACCGCAGTGTTTGAATGAAGGTGAAGGAAAACCCCAATTCATGCGTGAGCACAATATTAAACAAATTTTTCGGATGAAACTTGCATCTTATATCAAGGTGCTGTCAAGTAATGTTCTCAAATATTGTTGGCAACACCTTGATAAGGGAGGCATGTTTCATCCGAAAATTTTGTTTAATATTACGTTCACATAGTGTATTGGGTCTTTTCTTCACCTTTATTGCAATAATAATTGTTGAGTTATACGCAGAAATTATTAAAATTATTGGTTTGCAAGGGATGTATATGCACTGAGAGGTGTACCCCCAATTATCGGGTGTGTGTATATATATATACTGGGAGTTTAATTGTAGTCATGGGACAATGTTCAGAACTAAAGTATACTTGCTGGTTGGGCAGAGAGCAAGTGTGTCGACCTTAATTACACCCCAAAGTTTGATAGGCCTCATGTCCAACATCATGTATGAACAATTTGCATCAAAACTCGGCCAGTCGTGGCATTGTGCCAGATGGATGGAAAAATCAAGCTTTTTTTGCAGGTGTGAGTGAAAAATGGTCTGAAAATAAAGTGAATTAACTGAATGAACGAGGTGATCTGTAGTAGAGGAGGCTACATGGATTAGACATTTGCATTAAAACGACTAACAGAACGTCTTTGAAAATAATAACATGCATTTTGTAATTTGAAAGAAAATGAATAGTGTTTGTGGAGAGCAAAGATCATATATGGAGTTAGTAAACTGTCATTTCATGCTGTCAAATACTGTTATGCATTAAGAGTACGTGCGTGTGTGAGAATTAATGGTGTAGTGAGGGATTTATATAATGTGGCGAACGCTGTGGTTATTCAGTGTATATATGGATGGTGTCAAGAAGTTGATCTGAACACCAATACTTGAATAATGACAATAATGTAATAATGACAAAAATAATGGTAACTGGGTGTGGGAATAAGAATTACTGGGAAATGTCTTACCTCTCAGCGTATATACACTGAAAGTTTTTACTTTAGTTTTAGACAATGTTCAGTACTAGAAGCATTCTCGCTGGTTAGACAGCAAGCTGTTGTGGTAGCTTAATAACCCTCCCAGAGGTTGATAAGTCGTAACCCAACGCCAAACCAAGATTCCTGGCACAGAGGATCATACACTAAACGTAGTATCCCATTTATCGACTTATGACACGCGCACACTTAGAATTTATGTTATGGACCGTCTTCAGGGTAAATGTTTTCTTGCTGAGTGGTCAGTAGGCTGTTGTAGGGTGATGGGACAACAAATGATCACGGGATATATACATCTGTATGAAACACCTGTAACACTATATGTCATATACACCCACCCAGCGATAGACTAATTGTAAGTGTTAGCATACTACAAATTATCTAACAGCAAACATATGGCATATCCAAAAGGATACAATTCGCATCGTACACAACACAGTTCGCAGACGGATTTTAATCCTTACCTAACCTTTTCCAACCCACCTATATCTAAACGAAACCAACCAAACTTAACACAGCCTTTTTTCGCTAATTCGTCCTAACCTAACGATATATATACAGTCTTGACAATTAAGAAAAGCGAGCTTTGTCGAAACCGCATGTGTACGTTTGACCGTTCCTGTCCTGGCGGCCAGATTCACGAAGCAATTACGCAAGTACTTACAAACGTGTACATCGTTTCTCTCAATCTTTGGCGCTTTGTTTACAATTATTAAGCAGTTTACAAGCACGAAAACTTCCCAATCAACTGTTGTTATGACAACCCTCCTCGACTCAAGTCCATTACATTCAGCGTCAACCCCACAGACGCAGTCATAATTTTAACATGCTGTTCATTCAAAAACGGGAATTTCTCAAGTATAAATTATATTATAAGATATTAGCATATTGTGTATAAATAGGCATAGGTTAGGTTAGGTCAGGTGTTTAGGTTCTGCTGGCGATTATTTGTATTTGTAGTACGGTGGTGAAGCATTTACAGCGTTGTGGTTCGAACAAAATTCGTCATTTAAGCACTTGTTCCGGATATTTCGAACGTCAGCAGTTGTGAGTCCGTGTGTAAACCGCTTTTCAGTCATAAACAGGGGGTTGGCGGGTGGATGAATCGCTTTGGATCTTTGTTTGGAGGACGGGCTGTGTTATTGTTATAAACAGCCTCCTGGTTTTTCGGAGCTCATTAACTGTCTAATAATTGTAAACAAAGCCTCCAAAGACTGATAAAAAGATGTACACGCTCGAAAAGACTTGTGTAACTGCTTTGTGAATCTGGCCCTGGAAGCCTGAAGGAGTAGTCAAGATAATAACTGGTTTCTTCTGATAATAAATTGACAGATTTATCATATGAGATTATTATGCCATTATCATTATTATGAACTATTTAAAATCACTTTCACATTGGGTGGCTAATATTACTAATTAAGCGACAGATTGTGATGACTTATCATGGCTGTCTACTAACAGTGACAGGGCAACACTCCAGTGTTGTGGCCAAGGGAGACGTTGGTTCAGCGTTAATTCTCTATGGATGACGTTGGTTCAACGTTGAGTCTCTACTGTTGACGTTGGTTCGACGTTAATTCTCTACTGATGACGTTGGTTCAGCGTTAATTCTCTACTGATGACGCTGGGTTCGACGTTAATTCTCTATTGATGACGTGTGTTCAACGTTAATTCTCTATGGATAACGTTGGTTCAACGTTAATTCTCTATGGATGACGTTGGTTGAACGTTAATTCTCTATGGATAACGTTGGTTCAACGTTAATTCTCTATGGATGACGTTGGTTCAACGTTAATTCTCTATGGATGACGTTTGTTCGACGTTAATTCTCTATTGATGACGTTGATTCGACGTTGAATTGGCGTTTGCTCTGGGATATTGCGCCCACCGATACGTTCACACAAGACCACAAGGGCGATAAGAGAATCAGATAATCTGGCGGGGCGAGACTGAACGGGAAGAATTTGTGCGGAAATGTTATGTTATTTAAGGGGGGGTACTTATGTCACTGCTGTTCAGAGAGGTTGTTATATTCTTGAGGTTCATTCTTAGTCACTTTTGTTCAGGTGAGTTCTTTTAGAATTCTTGTTCACGGTGGTTTTTATTCACTGTTGTTCGCAGAGGTTTTGGGTTCATTTCTTCGCAGAGGTTTTTTTCGCTGTTGTTCGGGGGCAAGAGGTTTTTATTCACTGTTGTTTACAAGAGGTTTTTATTCATTGTTGTTCACAAGAGGTTTTTATTCACTGTTGTTTACAAGAGGTTTTTATTCATTGTTGTTCACAAGAGGTTTTTTTTCATTGTTGTTCACAAGAGGTTTTTATTCACTGTTGTTCGCTGAGGTTTTTAAGGAACCATTGTTCACAATATTGTACACAGAAGTTCTTATGTCATTGTTGTTCAATGAGGTTGGAATGCCCTTGTTGATCAGTAAGTCTTATGCTCAGATTCAGAGAGGTTCGTTTGCCACTGTTGTTCATGGAAGTTTTTGGTGGTCACTCTTGTCCAGATGAGTGTTTGTGTAATTTCTTCAAGTCTCGCCTTTAGGGATAAATTCATTGCACGTTCGAACGTTGTTAGTGACTTTGGCTTCGTCCTTAACTTTGTTTATGTAAAATTAGTTTAACACTAAATAAAACGTTATAAAAATAAGTGGTATGTAGTTCGTGGCTACGATAGGGATAAAAAAAATTATATTATGAAAAATTTATTGCATAGTTTCTAATAGTTATAATAGTCATAGTCAGCAATGTGACATCTTCAGAAGTAAACTATGTCCCATAATGCCGGATATTAAAAATTGTTCAATGACAATCAACCTTTTTTGACTAGTTGTATATGAGAAAGGGCTGCAACTGGTGCCAAGTTTCAGTCGATCCGGCAGCCTAATAGA
>WNGS01028583.1:5449899-5470606 GCA_020271785.1 Procambarus virginalis | reverse complement strand
ATAACACAAGGAAGCAAAGAATCGTAGTGAATGAAAATGAATCTGACCTAAAAAATGTTGCAGATGATTCGAGGATCATTGGTAAGTGGTAAGCGGAAAACTATTAAGCCTTGGAAAACGATCTAATAAATCATGTGGTCAAAGGCTGGTAAAGACTTTTCAGTTTTTAAAATAAGATCTTTAACCCTGCTGAAAGTGCTAAGAAATGATCTAGGATGGTCTCTCCTAGGATTATATATATGTACCACCTGTCCTTGAAAATTTTTCAGCAAGAGCTGCGGAAATGCTTTTAAATTCAACCAAACCTTGGAAATAATTAAACAAACCTTTGACTTCAAAGACTAAGTTTCCAAGCATGGGAGACTGTCTTAAAATAAAATAAAAATAAAGCTCAGCGTAGAGCGACAAAAACCTTCCCAGAGCTGTCAATTCTCTTATCTGGAAAGGCTTTAGGTCCTTAGAAGTAACAAACACTACAAACCTGACATTACAGGGTTGATCTGACCGGACCTTTAAATACTGAATAAATTGAAAATAATATCATACCAACATAGAAGAGTCCAATGTATTCACACAAGAGACAACAGTTTCAAGCTCAGCCGTCCACATTGTAGGACAGAAAAAAGATACCTATTCACCCATGTACTCCCATGAATTCGCAAATTCCAAGACAAAATTCAAGGCCCAAGTCTTGACATTCAAGGCTCCAGTTCAAAATTCCCATAAAAAAAATCCCTTAAGAATAATAAGGGAAGTCGTTAATCGCTTCCTGTCCTCGCCGAGATCACTAGACATAGAGGGCGCCTTCAGGTAAATATATGTCATAACGGTTGATCTATATACGCTACACGAACCTACGAAAAACTGGGCTTTCAGACCACAACACACAGTATGCAACACAATACGTGGAATCATAACAACACCTAAAATGAAAATCTTGGTGCAAGCGTCGGGGTACTGGAGGAGGCCAGTGAGGTATCCTCTAGCAGGGATGATGTGGCTCGCAGGCTCGTCGGGGTCGCCATGAGAGGTCACCGCCAGTGTGCAGGAGTTGGGTATGGAGTGATGGGGGTTGGGGAGGGGATGGGGAGTGACGGACGGGGTATTTGGCAGGGGCGCCGAGTTAGGAGACTGTTGCTACGTGGACCGGACCTCCCCCAGGGCATGCAGGCCGTCCCACCAATGCAGTCAGTGTTTACTCCCGGAGTCCTAGTTTTCTCATATGGCTTATTATTAATGGCGTTCTTACTCACCGATATGAGAAATTTGTATCGGCTGTTTTGTATCTTAATAAATTTATAAAAATAATTGCATACGAAAATATACAACAACAGCAACGCAAAGTGTTCAGTGCAGCGATCAACATGTTTTCACACGCTATTAATTTATAAAAGAATATATAACAGGGTCTAGGTCACTAATATATGTACATTCACTATTACCCTGACCATTTCTTGCGTGAGCCCTTCTCTCCTCTCACCTTCCTTGCTTTCCTCATCACTTTCCCTTGCGTTGCCCTCTCTCAGTCACCTTCCCTTGCAACAACTTATCTATCACTTTCTGTCGCACCACCTTCCATCTAACTACTTACTTTACCCTCGGCACTATCGCCCCTGCACCAGAGGACACTGCAACCAGGTTGGAGCAAACTAAAGGGGAAACCCTTAATGGTATAGTGGTGCAGGATGAGAAAGGGAACTGCGGACTTGTGGGTGTTGGCCGCAGGCTGACACAATCCCAAGAGTATTCAGAACCTGTTACTGAATGTTCACCGTCAGACACAGAGACAATAATGGCGGTAAGAGACACAATACAGAGTAATAAAGTAAAATAAATTTATGTTAAATAGAAAATAAAATCTAACGAGAATAATTGAAAAAATTCAAATGCGAAATAAAAAGTGCAAAACATATTTATAATAAATAAATCTTTAAATGTACATTGTTTAAGCTAGGATAGATTAATTATGCTATGCAAGATTAGATTAATTATATTAGTTGTAATTTTCATTTTTAAACATGAGTTTGGTGGCTATCGGAATAAAACAAACAGCACAAGTATCGAACGCGCTGTTTTTGCTGTTTCAAAGATACATTGGAGGTACATTACGACATGATATGTTACAATATCTTGAATTACAAAGAGCAATGATGCTTGAACCGGTATCCAAACACCGCAGCGATGAGTCTTAAAGGTGGTTTACTCTCCGACCGGTTCCAGTATCCGCAGATTAGGTCTATGGCTGTTCCACCAGTGTTGCCTTGACGTCCATATGAGGTCTGTGTTGTAACTCAGAGATACAGCAGCTTTATTTTTTTTTCAATACGTCTCATCTCTCCTCATTTCCTCGTCTGCTCTAATCTACTCTCCTCATTTCGTAGTAATTCTTTTACATCTCTCCTAATCTCTCGTCTCTCATCATCTCTCCTACTTTCGTCTCCTCATCTTTCCTCCTTTTCATACCCTTTTGTCCTTCCCATTCTTCATGTTCTGTTTATGTGAAATATCGTTATAGTTATGTTAGATGAGGTGGCAAGAGTCTAAGGCCTCAGACCTACCTTCTTCCTAACCCTCAACTATAATTTATACCCCATGCAATAATAAGTATTAGAGGGTAAACACAAATATTCGTAGGCGTCACTAATAAAATTATCGTTACCGGCTGGTCAGCAAAACAACATTGGCCGGCTGGTCGTCAAGGCAACACTGGCCGGCCATGTATAGGCTTAAGGCAATGCTGGATTCTCTACCTGCAAATTAAATCCCTCCTATGCTGGCAATACCGAGAGGGCGGCGAAGGTGTATTGAACCTGGACAGTGGAGAGGGGAGGGTTTGAAGATCCTGCCCATTGGTTGGGGGGGGGGGGTGATGGGGGTTAGTAAAGATGCTCTTAACCGACCGGCCGAGTGCATAGCATCTCGGCCGGTTCTCGTTTTTCTGATTGGTCCATATAAGGTGGTGGAGGTGACCATATTTGGGGAAGGGCGGAGTCTCTGTCCATTGAGGACTGTGGGTGTGGGCAGCGGGGAGACAACGCCCTCCTTCACACCTTGCCCCGTTCATTCATAAAAATTTCTGCCTATTTGTTTACATCCCGTCTTCATCCGGACCCGGCTGGTCTTGGCTTCGACTGCTGTTTGAAACAAAGAGATGATTCCCAAAGAATTATTTAGTTTACGTTGCTTAAATCATACAAAATGTTTAACATCAATATTTATTAGATTTAATCGTGCACGGTATATTGCTTATTTTCTTAATATTTTCAGTTCATTCAGAATGTTTACCTCACTCGGGTGTTTGCTTGTTTATCCCTGACAGGAGAGAAGCCGTACAGGTGTCGTTGGCCTGAGTGTCAGTGGATGTTCGCGAGATCTGACGAGCTGACCCGCCACTACCGGAAGCACACGGGCGCTAAGCCATTCAAGTGTAAAGTGTGCGAGAGATCCTTTGCCAGATCTGACCATCTCGCCCTCCATATGAAGCGACACATGCCCAAGTCACAGAAATAGGAGAAGAGGATAGCCAACTGGTTATCAATGCTCTCCCACAAGGACCTGATGGGGAGGGAGGGGGGAGAGATGGCCGGCCACTGTTTTTAGTGAGGAGCCCCCCCTTCAGATGTTCTATTGTAAAGAAAACGGGCAGCGGCTTCAGGATACTTCAATGCCCTGGGGAACCAGGAGCGATGCCCTGGCTGCATTGCTTATATGGACATAATCCTTCATTAGGCGAATGTCATGGTGTTTAGGCATTCGAAGAGCCATTTTGTAATTATATATATATTATTACAGCTTGTTTGTACTATTTAATGAATAGGTAAGGCTTCCTTGTCGCCTCAACTACTGCAAAACTTTATAAATGTTATAGAGAACTCCTGCACTAAGATGATCCATCCTCGACCAGCTCTTCCCTACACAGTCTTACGGGGTACAAACACAACACACAGCAAGCCAAGTTCTACAGTGAACAGCACATACAACAAAAACGTGGCCTTGAATCATCTCCACTTACTCACGCTTCCATAGGTTGTTGTGACCTTTACACGCTGTGTTCGACTTGTCTGACCCATGACACTCCGACCGTGCTGATTTTCTGTAGAAAACAGAACCTTGGATTTCACATGACTAGAGCTTCCTGACTCGCCCATTGCCCTGTCAGTTTCGTAATCATATTTCCAGGATTTCGATGAGCAGCCATGCATTTGCTATCACTATCCTTGTTATTTTGCCAGTCATTCAGTAGTTTTCTCACTGTCCATCATTATTTTTCTTAGAATGTGCCACTATTTATAGTTAACATTAATTTTATAAGACTGTACTCACTTTTTTAATGTTCATTCATTAATTTCCATGCATGCTCCGCAAATTTGATATCCAAGATATTCGAGGCCTCGTATCGAGTTCCTTTTCTTAAACGCTAATCTATATGCACGTCTTGGGTCACCCATGACGCTTGCTCTCAACTTCCGTCCCATCAATTTCCAGCAGATTATACAAATATACGCCTTCACTTAAGCTATAATTATTATAAAATTTATACAAAATTCTAAAATCTTTAAGAATATGATTATCTTCCATTTATTATATTTATTGCTATTTACTGCTGCAGTGAAGTACATTTGCTTGGTTGGCAAATCTCTATGTCAGCGATAGTAGAGACAGAACGGAAATGACTCGAGAATGAGTCATTTTTTTCTCTCTATTCTTCCCAGAAACAACACCCGGCAGCTCTTTACAACGACACTTCTGTCAACACTTTTGTTTCTATCTTTTAGTTCATAACTCATTATTCATAAACAAGTTTGTTGTAAAAATAAATCTTTTATAGCGAATTTTCGTAAATCTAGTAGTCAGCAGTAACAAAATTATAGTACCTTGCTAGAAACAAGGTTAAGGGCTATAATAATTATTTGTATATTATATTCCTTAATAGTTTCGTCTTAGGAGATTGGATTATCCGGGAATAAAATCCATGACTGCTTTGTAAATGCTGTTTGGTCAAGAAGCGATTCTGAGGTAGTTGTATTAACCCTTCGAGGGTGTGACAGGTTCAAATCCCATAATTATGTCACGAGACATTATTATACAAGTAGTTTCGTTGATCTGTGTAAATATAAATATAAAATACTTCTTCAATCTTCATCAGTCTTGACCTCTGACCTAAGCAGTCAGTATTTCCGTAACTCCTGACGCTCGTTTTAAAACAATAAATTCCTCAAGGATATAATTTCTCTTTCACACACACACACACACACACACACATACATGACGTGCCTGCTTAGCGAGGTGTAATGTCAATCCTGACACTCTTGAAATAGCGAGAGCCACGACTTCATCATCGTCACCAAACATAACAAAGTTTCTGATAGTTTTCTGGTCCTGCATCTCCGTTTTAGTATGATTGTGAGCCTTCATCGTATATTTTGAAAAATTTGGCATACATCTCATTTACTTCCTTGCCTTGCAGCAAGTCTGTTCAATTAAACTCATTGGAGAATTTGTTAAGTTCTCCATCGTCTTCTCTATAGAAATCGGGTTTATCAACTGTTTCAATGTCCCCATTCTCTTCCAGATTATATTGCAAAGCATATCTAATTTCCAACAGCCCATGATCACTCTTTCCCAGAGAAGGAAGGTACTGGATGTCAAATATCTATTCTTCTTTTTTGGTGAATATTAGAGCCAGTACTGACGGAACATCCCTATCCTTTATTCTTGTGGCCTACTTGACGTGTTGTTACATGAATGTCACCAGAATGAGATTTACAAATCTACCCGTTCAAATGACCTCTGTTCTTGCTTCGTAGGCCTCCCAGTCTATTGATTTTAAGTTGAAGTCCCCCAGTGCCAACAATCATGATTTATCTTTATCTGCTTATAATAATCTCTTTCATGACCATTATGAGACCCTCTCGTTTGTCATCTAGTTCCACTTTTGTCCATGTGTTGCATGATGGTGGGCTGTAGGTCCACCAGTGTGTGTGTGTGTGTGTGTGTGTGTGTGTGTGTGTGTGTGTGTGTGTGTGTGTGTGTGTGTGTGTGTGTGTAGACACTGTCAATGATTTATCAAGCGTTCCATATCCTGTGCATATTTTAAAATATCTTGTGTATCTTGGTATATACTGTGTACCCTGACAGATCTTGTGTGTCTTGAGTGTGCTGTCTCGTGGTTGGGTGTCTAGCTTCAGGTGACACTCTGACCTTCTTGGTTGTGCCCACATGTGCCATTTTCTTTAGTTCGTATTCTCTTCGGTGCCATGACGAAGAACCCGTCCATATATGTGCCATACACTTTGCCCACTTGTACAGAAAATGGTGATACAAGTAAAGAAAACGATTCCACATGATGTCCACTTGTATAGAAAATGGAGAAACATATTGCCCACTTAGAAAATGGACAAATACGTCGCCCAGTTGTATAGAAAACGGACATGCATGTTAGCTATTTGTAAATAAAACGGGCATACACATTGTCCACTTTTATAGAAAACGATCATGTGTTAGCTAATTGCAAAGGAAACGGGCAAACACGTTGTCTACTCGTATAAAGAATATGCTACAAGTGCCTTGTTAACCTTGTGTGTAGTTTTAAGAGCAGTTATCTATGCACTTGCATAATGGTGCAATGCCTGTGCCAAATTGTTAAGTGATATTCTGTGTCCGTGTGTTCGTCTTAATTTTAATTATTATAAGTTGTTATTGTTTTTGAGACGTGTGTGCGATTGTTTGTCTCTCAAATATGTAAAATTAGGTAACCATTTGTTTTAGTGCCATAATTACTAGTTTCATCATAAACTTTATTTTAGTCTTTGAAATCTTTAGGCTGTATAAATTATTATTGACAAGTGAAAACGACTAATGATCAAATTATCAACATTATTTCTGTACATTTGACCCGAGGTGATGTTTTCTGTGTTACATTGACTCAAGGTTGTATTTTCTGTGTTTAATTTAATTTATGTGTGAATTATTTTACTTTTGGGATTTAATTATTTTTTTGTATTTTCGTATACTGTTAAATTATGTAGCCAATCAAACTTGTTAATTGTTTTCAGAGTTAATGTGATCATTTAATGTGACCACTGTAATCATTGTTACCTATTTTTGCAAATCCAGTACAGTACTTGATTATGTTAAATTCAGGGCTTCATGATCATTTTAAATCTAGACTACATGTTTAATAATACTAATCCTAATATGTTAATTACGTTCCTTAAACATTAAAAATTGTAAATTCAGCCCCCCCCCCACCATCAACCATGTTAAGCTATGACTGTGTTAAATTCCCCAAGCTGTGTGATAATTCAGCTACTGGGCCAGATCTCATAAACTCTGGCCCCTTTCCCCAACTCTCTGGTTGTGTTGAGAATAGCGACCTGGTGCGGCTGGAGGGATGCAAAAAATTATGTAAATAACTAAATATTACAAGTGTTGAAGAAACTGTTGAATAAACTAATTTGCATAAATATTTGTCAGGAAGTGATAGTAACGAACGTTTCTTTTTCACTAGCATTACAATTTTGATTCAAAAATTATAATTTCGAGTTAAAAGTTAGAATTAGTAAATTCTTTGAACAGAATTCACTAAATTTATATTTGAACTGACAATGAAAAAATATGCGAAATAAATAAGTGTATCATTCAATAGTAATAATAACAGTAGATGAATTATTATCAAAAGCAGTGCAGCAGTAATATTAGTTAACAGTAATAAACTTTCAGTTTTCAGTGTATTGTATATACACTAGTTTGTCCCAAAAACCATTAATAAACGCCTTGATAGCAAAATGCTTGTAGGGATGTAAATATTTTTTATACTCATAGGTCGATACAATTAAGACATTGAGCTTAGGGTCAAGCCCTAGCACTCTCCAGCCCTCCTGACCCTTCCAGCGCCCTAACAAACCTTCTGAGTTGTAGTTCGGAAGGTAAGGGTGTCTTGAATGTTGCCTCTCCTCACTCATAAGTGACCTCCCATTACTCTACCGCCCGTCCAAGGTTGTGTTCATCCCCCCATTATGAAAGGGACTTCAGGGAGAAGACGCTACAACTACTATCATGGCGATTCAGTTTCGCAAATCTAACCTTTGCGAACTCGCGGGCAATTTATGCCTTCGAGTCCCTGGGTAACTTGCGGCTTCTCCCTGCAGGTGTGTTGTGACCAGATCCCTTCCATTCCCCCAATAACCACCCCGTCCCGGGAGTCGTCCAGCTCACAGCACAAAATCTGTGCTAAAGAGAAGTGTACAAAGAGAAACAAACACATTTTGGCGTCCCCCGCCATTGTAACTTGGTAATGAGCTTTAGTGAAGGTTCTGCCGCGACGGACCCGCTACCCCTGGCTGGTCCGGGGGCGGCGACCCCATCCTCGCCGGCAGCCTCTCCTTCATCGTTTCTCTGCTTATCCCCCAACGACAGGGCTCAGGAGGTCATCCTTCAAAGTCTTCTACTCCTACCACTTTGCCTCCTGCTGCCCCTTCGTCGGTATCAGCAGCTACGTGGCTAGGGTGTCTCAGGTCGCGTGAATTGTCCCCCTCCCTCTCACTCTTAACCAGCCTCCCTCTCACCCTTATCCAGCCTCGCTCTCACCATTTTTTTAGGCTCCCTCTCACCCTGCTTATATTATTGTAGCCTCACTCTCAGCCTCATTCAGCCTCTCTCACTTTTATGTCTTTCCTGGCTCTCTCTCACTCTCACACTTGAAAAGCTTCTCACCCTGTCATCACTACCAAAAACATTACGTAGGTCTTTCTGCACGCACCCTTCTCAGTTCTTGCCCACTTCTCTCACTCTGACCACATATACCACACCCCACTCCGTACACACCCTGTCGTACACCCCCACTCCGTACACACCTTGTCGTACACCTCTCCTCCATACACACTGTCGTACACTTCCCCTCCATACACATTGTCGTAACCCCCACTCCGTCCACACTCTGTCGTACACCCCTCACTCCGTATACGCTGTCGTACACCCCCCCTACATACACACTGTCGTACACTCCCCCCTCCCGACACGCCCATCACTCTCCCACCAAGATACAGAGAACTCCTTGCTACCAACGCCTCACCCAGATTCACAGAAGACATTTTCTATGAACTTCGACAAACTTATTTATGTAGCATAAACCTGTTCTTTCCTGTGAGGGAATACCATGAGTACATCCATAAGCTCTCTCTGTCTCCTAGCCTAGTTAAGTTTGCTATATGGTGTTGGGATTTAGAGGTAATTAGTGATTTAAGATTAGCAATTAGAGCTCATATTCTCTCCTCCAATTTACTCTTACTCTTGACTTCTGTCACCATTTCATTCAGCCTATTTGATAATTCTCCTTTCATCCTCTCCCTCCCTCTCTCTCTGGGGCTCCAAGGGGGAGCACTGACCCCTGGGACTAACAGAGGGTGAGTGCCCCCCCTCGGGACTCACAAGGGGGTCACTACACCGGTCTGGGCAAACAGCCACACTTGTTATTTCGTTCTTGTTGTTCTTGTTTACAAGTCTGTGTCCCAGGCAAACACCGTCGTGCCTCCCCCCCCCTCAACGCCCCGTTCAACGATCCTCCCCCCTCCAACCACGCCTCTAGTGGGCGTGAGGGGCTCGTGTGTAGGCGTGTTAGCAGGAAGGCGCGGGGGGGCACTTGTACGTGGTTGTGTTGCACAATTGGGCAGTAGTTCCGGGGCTTCTGCCTCCGTCACCTTCTGATTGAAGGTTTACGCGAGGTAATGCCAGTGTGGTCAACGCCAGGTGGTCCCAGTGGTGGTCATCGTCAGGCGGTGCCAGTGTGGTCAACGCCAGGTGGTGGTCAACGTGGGTGACCACCTGGGCTCAGTGGACGCCACATGTAAGATGAATACCGGTTTATAGAGATACATTTATTTTGTAAATCCTGTGTTTCATTGTCCTCTCTCGCAACATGCACAAGAAATTGAATATTAAATTTTCTAGTAAAGAAGATGGAGAAGTGCAAGTGAAGGAAAAGTAGCATCAGTTGCGATAGCACGCGAGCTGTCTATCTTACTGACAAGATGTGTGTGTATGTGTGTGTGTTTGGCAGCTAAATTAAACTTTGATATTCTTCTTTGTCAGAGTTGCTGAGAGTGTGTGTGAGGTTCCTCACATGTATGGATGTCTATAGTTGAATGTTGTGTAGCATTCACATATATGCAATATAACATGTTCTGTGAGCACTGAGGATTGAGGATTGAGAGGTTTGTATGGTGAAAGGGAAGGGTACTTGAGGGGTGAGAGAGGGGGGGGGGGGTTTGGATAGATGTGGGGAGTGGAGGAGTCATGCAGAGTGAAGGGATGCCTCACACAAGAGCAACGGGCAAAAGTGTGTATAATGACCTGATAAAGAATGCAAGAATATGCTATATTCTACATAAGAATATATACTATATTCTACTAAGAATATTACTATATTCTACATAAGAATATACTATATTCTACATAAGAATATACTATATTCTACATAAGAATATACAATATTCTACATAAGAATATACTATATTCTACATAAGAATATACTATATTCTATAATATATACTATATTTACATAAAATGTACAATAATCTGCAGAATGTCTATAGATGCCATGTGAGGCAGCTACTAGCTGTGATCAAGTAACATCACAGGACGTGGTAGCTTTCAATATAAAATTACATAAAACAGGTAGCAAATCTGCCAATTAAAACAACTTTCATGCACTAGTTGACACATTTGTTGTGCAGTGCTTAGCACACCTCACACGAACTGGAAACAGGTTCGAATCCTAGATACGACTGGGCACCGTTCCAACACTGCTCGGTCCGTAGCACCCAACTGTGGTTGAGGACCTGGATGTTGAGCTATTTTTGGGTATTAAAAAAAAAAAAAAAAAAAAAAAAAAAAAAAAAAAAAAAAAAAAAAAAAACTACCTGGTTCCAGCATATGGACTGAGTCCTAAAATTCACAACCTATCCATGCACAGTAAACGAACCATGTTACTTTTTACACTGCATATTTCCATTTATCATAAATTACGTTTTCATAATAATTTTTATTTAGAAGTTCTTTTTACCTGGCATTAAATNAAAAATCGTGGAAAATATGATAATTTCATAAAAAAATTCTATGGGTAATAAACGTGACAGAAAAGGACGTGCTATTCGGAAGGGAAAATACACGAAGACTTGAACACTTGTGGAAATTGAGCACCTGAATGAGTCACAGAAATATGCTTAGAAGTGAGGTGATGGAGAAAAAACTTTGTACAAAGCCCAAAAGCCCCGGAAACTTGTGCACAAGTTGATTGAAGGTTGAAAGGCGGGAACAGAGAATTGAAGCTCAACCCTGGCATGTACAACATGATGAGCACAACTGTGTGCATACTGCATGATCAATCAGAGACAGCGGAAGTGGGTCGTTTAAGACACGAGCGAGCAGTCAGAGTCCAGTAGTGTCAAGTGGCCACCTGATATATGACACCCCTTTGACACTCGACCTCTCCTCATGTCACGTGGCTACCTGAGGCATATGACACCCCTTTGACACACGTATATCAATCCCCGAGTCCTCCGCTCTCTTGACCACACTCCACAGTGCTGAGCACTTGTTTTTATTCTGTGGAAATTTAAGTTTAGCCCGGGTCTCTTTGTTTACTTCCTCTAACCCCAGAGAGCAAAGGATCCATACTAAACTGTTGGCTCCCTGCTTGTAGATTTTGGTTTAGTGCAAATCGTAAACAATAACAGTTTTAACCAAAACTAATTTGGTTTAGTACTGTCATTATTAAGGGCCTATCAGCCTCTAGAGTATCAATGAGACAAGCTTATTGACTAACGAACAATGATACTTTGTTCTTGATAAATCACATCTGTTGTAATCTCACAAGAGTATAAATTATGAAGAGACATACCTATTAATTTTTAAATTAACAATATCCTTATTGAAAGCAAACTACTGCAGACTTTCATGTATAAATTGGACAAATTCAATATGGTCATAATGCCGTGAGAAGGCGGTCGTAATAGGCACACATTTATCTGACAGCGGGTTGGTTAAAACCTTTGCAGCGTTCCTGTTTTTCTATTCAGACAAATTCCCGATTTAAAATAGATGAGTATAGATAAAATATGCTTCGTGTGGTCTGTAGATGATAAGCCGCCTTCAGATTTCTAAATATGTTCTTCATTTGAATGTCACGTCTTTAGCGAAAGCCGTTCATTCCTATACATTCGCTCTGATATGATTCTGTGCATTCGCTCTGATATGATCATATGCACTCGCTCTGATAACCCTATGCATTCACACTAATAACCTAATGCATTCGCTTTAATATAATCCTATGCATTCACTCTGATATAATCCTATGCATTTCTTCTGGTATAATTCAAAACATTCGCTCTGATTTGATCAGAAAATCTTTTGCGTATTTGAACGAGAGACTCACAAGCGAATCAACTTCACTTGTATCAAGTGTTAATGTTATCCCAAGGATGTACAATCCAGACCCTTGTATTGTTAAGCAGGGTTTTGGAACGCTTAAGCTTTTGACCTGACGTAGATATGGGTCCGGTCAGGCCGCGGTTGGCTTAGGCTGACCATCCCGAAGGCGTGTCTAAGGGTACCTGTTGGGGTCAACTTGCCTTTGGTCTCTCTCTCGCTATTTTGAAACTAGTATGTGCTATTTACTTGAGTACATAAGATAGTAATCTTATATAGATTCCATCTGCAGCTTCGACTGTGTGTTGTGGTTGGCAATGGTCGCAAGTGGTAGTCGTTTGATCTATCAGCATAGTGTTTGATCGCAAGTGCTGGTCGTTTGATCTATCAGCATAGTGTTTGGTCGCAAGTGCGGGTCGTTTGATCTATCAATATAGTGTTGACCATATATATAAGTGAAGAGACGACGACGTTTCGATCCATCCTTGACCATTCGACTTGATATTGGTCCTTGACGGACCGAAACGTCGTCGTCTCTTCACTTTCTAGTGTGTGGTTTGGTCAAAGTTTATCAGCCACGTTATTGTGACTCCTTATCTGAAAATCAGTATAGTGTTATTAAGGTCACTACTAACTTTCTGACCAACCACCAACTACAATAATGTCTGAACAAAGCTCAAGACAAAAATAAACTGCTAGTTTACATACCCTGAGAAGTCTGGTATACCTGGTGAGTTTACTATATACAAGTGTTCCAGTTACACTTAGAAGTATGGTGCACCTCTGTGTGTGTATAAAGCAGTTCCTATTAATATTCAACAAAAATATAGGAACTCTGTGTCATATAGACATGCATAACAATTATTAAATCTTTACAACCATATATGTAACTAATAATAATGAGACTGCATATATACCAAAGTTCCAGCCCAAATAGAGCATTAAACTCTGCATGAACAGTTTCCCCTTCGAGTCCGCATCAAAATTTTGTTTGTAATCTGAAATTTGCTTTTAATACTTTTAATATACTTATGCAACTATGAACAATAATAGTAATGAAGATAATCAAACTAGCGCATACTACCTTATTTTGGTTACCTTACTTATATAATGAAATAATATCACAGAGCACACAGGAAATATTGTCCAACGCGAGGCAGTTCACGTACTGTAATTTTATGCAACAGTTAAATGTTTTCTAATACAAAACTCAAGGTTTTACAATTTCTTATAAATTTATTGTATTTTTTAATTTTATTGTTTCGATTTGAATTTATATTTTCTTCATTAGAAATCCTACTTCATTAGACCTTATTTTTCTTGTGTATACTTCAGTCAACTTTCCAGTAGGCCTACGCCTATAGTGAATGAATATTTAGTTTTATTGGCCGCTCCTTATATGAAAAGTAGTAACATAAATAATATAAATAAAAAAGATGTATAACCTAGGAAACATACAAATAAAAATTGAATGACTAGACACCTAAATATGTACCTTTAAAGGATATTTTTATGAATGAATCACCCAAAACCAGGATTTCCTGCTAATGGAAATCCCAGCGCACGATTCATTCATTAAAATTTTACTCACCCTCGTACCCTCCAAATACAGCTGGTCAACATTCATTCATACACTCAACCGACCCCAAAAAGGCGCGCAGTTTTGGCGGGGAATTATCTTCATGAATGAACATGGGATGGACCAAAATGGGCGCGGACTGACCTGATTTAAGTCGTACCTTCCATACCAAATGCACACACACACACACACACACACACACACACACACACACACACACACACACACACACACACACACACACACACACACACACACACACACACACCTATGCGTATGCGTAAGGTCATAGAAATGTGGAAATTTAACAGATCAGAAGGATGTTACGTATGAAGGGAAACTACCAACTGTAAAGAAATTAGAAAAATACCTGGGTGTAACCAAATCCAACTCCGGAGGCACACATAGCTGGGATAACATCAGCAACATACTCTACACTGGCAAGAGTAAGAGCATCATTGAGGAATACAAATAAGGAGCAATAATTAGATCACAGTACACTGTCTACGAGACCACTCATGGAGTATGCCGTCCCATATTACAACGCCCATCTCAAAAAACACAAGGAAACTTGAAAGGTACAGAGCTTAGCAATGCGGCTTGTCTCAAAATTGCAAGGGATGAGATATGAAGAGATTGAAAGAACTGGACCTGACGTCGCCGGAGAGAAGAGCGACAGAAAAGACGTTATAGAGACGAATGAAATACTTCCGGGTATGAATAGTGTGGGAAAAGAGGAAGTGTTTGCAAAGAATATCAATAAGACTCGAGAGCATGAATGAAAGATCGAGAAACAGCGAATCATACAGATATTAGAGAGTGTTATTTAATTGAGATAATTGTGGGAATATCGAATAAACTAAATGAGTAGGTTGTAGAAGCGAACTCCATTCATAATTTCAAAAGTAAAAATGATTGAACAATAGAGTAGAGCTGAACAATAGAGTAGAGCGGTCCGTTTAATTACCCTAAGCTACAACCAGCGACTAGAAAGATGGTTTCCATGAGCACACTTCGGCTCTGTAGGTACAAATAAGTGAGTATAAACACATAATTTCATACGTTGGTATTTTCTTCAAGTTGTTTAGGAGAACATTCATTCACGAAAAAATCCAAACGAAAAAATAATGAGTGGATTAAAAACTAGTAAAACTCTCTCTTTATTCAGCAGACGGATTTGTTGAGCTTACCTTCAGGTGCTCAGTTAAGCGCTATGATTTACGCGCGCAATTTCTGGAGCCCTCCCAACTATGGAGGTCATGCAGGTGTAGACCCAAGAGAGTTTATGAATGCAAAGGCGGGGAGGCCCCCCTGGGGACAGTCCTGCGATGCTCAGGTAAGTACACTGAGATCTTTGTTGGTAGCCTTGCGACGTGCTGTATTGCTGTATCTACGTTACTGTATTGTGTCTTGCTGTTGTACCGTGTCAATTCAATGTCGTTATTATATAAACAAATACTCTTTTTGTTAGTATATTGCCTTTAGCTGTAGTTGTACATTGCAGTATTGTATCGTGGCTTTCTGTATTCTGAAGGTATTGTTGTGTCTTTCTGTAGCACTGAACGTTGTATTCTGGGCAGTAGTATGGACCTTCATTGTAGTGTAGAAGTGGATTGTATTGTTTCTTGTAGCCAAGATCCGCTATAACCCTGACCTGAGGTGACCTGACCCAGAGGTCAAACACGTGCAAAGGGTCGTTAAGCTGGTTATAACTACCTTCCGAGTATTGTGACGTACCAGGTGTGTGTATGTGTGTGTGTGTGTGTGTGTGTGTGTGTGTGTGTGTGTGTGTGTGTGTGTGTGTGTTCATCTACCTTGTCGGAATCGAAATAACTTGGATGTCGAGGAATCGGACGCGGGGAAACTAGGCAATGTTAACCTTAATTAATTAAAACTAACCTTAATTTGTGTCCCTCAAATATACTTTAACTCTGAACAGTGTTCAGGATTCAAGTAGTATATTACTGAGCAAATATTGAAATCATACAATGGGCTCGAAACCTCGCTCCTGGACTCTTATAGACACAATATTCTCCCATGGATACATTACATTGTTGTGGTTACACTGTGCATCCTTTTTAACTTATAAAAAACATGATTTAAGGAAACTGTAGAAGGCCTTTTGGCCTATACTTGGCAGCTCCTATTTTTATCCATTCAAACTCATTCATATATATGTTTAACCTACGCTTGAAACAATCGAGTGGTTCCACGTCTATTACGTTACCCGATAATCTGTTCCACAAATTAGCAAGCATCTTTCAAAACCAGTATTTACATAGATCTTTCTTAAATCTTAACTTGTCCAATATATATCCATTGTTTCGTGTTCTATTTTGTGTTGATATCAACCTCTGAAGTGTTACTAAGGCCACCACAATAACTTATTGACCAATCAACAAATATACTTTAGTCCTTAACACAGTTCAAAACTTTACTTGTAAGTGTAACTACACAGAGAAGAGGGATATAGCTCCATGTCCTCAACGTGAACAGTAAAATGCACACATTAGTAAACAGAGAAAATATAGACTACTCTTCCTTGACCAGGAGTGACCTAAGACGGTAGGAATCTCAGTGACCTGGTACACCGGGATCAATACTAACTACAGAAACCTCCCTGGAGACTCACCTGGAGCGACCTGTCTTCGTCGAATGATTCCAGGAAGGATAAAATAATTGGTGTCAGGTCATGGTTAAAAATGACAGAGCGAGGCAACGAGGTATTAGTTAATTTCTGGACGTTAATTATCAGAATTATTTCGTTTGTTTTCTCAATTACCGCACTCGTCTCCTACGCTAAACCAGACCCGGACTCGCTTCTCTTCCTCACTTAAACTCACCTGTCACTCCCAGATAATATTCCCCTCCCATCATGCACTTGACTAACACTGTCAGGTGCAGGTACACACTATACTGTGTGTACCTTTCCCCCTGTACCGTGTGTACCGGGTCACCACTCACATCCCCGCTCTATCCCTCAGGCCGAGCTGGACAAGTACCTGCCAAGCTTACCCGAGCCTCCTGCCCAGCCCCGCCGAGACTCCGCCTCTCAAATCGACGAATTCTTCGAGGGTGAGGTTGACCTGACGACGGGCGGGTGGGTGGCTGGGCGGCGGGTGGTGGGCAGCGCCACCACCTATCTCTCCAGAGTCAGCCATCACGACGCCAACGACGAGGACGTCTTCATTAAGCCCGAACCCATGACGTCAGTTGACTCATCCAAGCTGACGGTGTGGGAGGATGTTACATCCTCCATTCAACACCTTGACCCAGAACTCCATGATTCCCACGGAGGTCTGCTGGGATCCCCCGGGGTCTTTTGGGGTCCCCTGGGGGGCTTCTGGGGTCCTCGAGGGGGGTTTACGCCCACAACACCACCATAAAGCTTGAAGAACCCTCGTTGTCACAGTGCCACCTGTCGGCCGAACTGCCCAAGCTGCTCTCTACGCCATCTCCACCCCCTCTCATCATGCCCCCCCGACTCTCCCAGTCCTCAACCCCAACCTCCACGCATCCCGCCTTCAGATACCCCTCCACCAGCACCCTGGGCACGCCCTCGAGGCTCTACATGCCGCCCACACCGCCCGCGTCAGACCACGGATCACCGGCAGATCCACACTTCCGACGTACGCCGCCCCCGCCGTATATTGTCCCTGCGTCGCCCACGTCGAGCGCGGGCGTGGGCGGCAGTCCGGTATGCACCACCAGCATGGGCGGAGGTGGGCGGAGCATGGGCGGCGGCAGTGCCATCATGCCATCAGCGCCGTCGCTGCCGTCATCGCTGCTGGGAGACCCTGGAGTCAAGTATTCCCGAAGGAACAACCCCGAACTGGAGAAAAGACGTATACACCACTGTGACTTTGCTGGTACGTGGCATCTCCTTAAACTTACACCCCCTCACCGGGAGACAAGAGAGAGAGAGTAAATTTATATTCAGGCACATTAATAAAAATGAGCTTTCATAAAATGCTTCAAAATAAGGTTAAAATATTTAAATGCTAGAAGCCTAGTAGTACAAAGTAATGTAAATAACTCGTTTTAATAAAATAACATATTTAATACGAATATATAATATTTTTATAATAATATAATATACATATTAATAAAATATATATATATATATAATATAATATATATAATATTGTATATCATATATTTAAAATGTTCCCTAATTATATGACTATATTGTGATCAGGAAACAAACAAAAACTAACTCTGTTGTACTGCATCATTTCAGGATGCACCAAAGTGTACACAAAGTCGTCTCATCTCAAGGCCCATCAGAGGATCCACACAGGTAAGACCCCCACCACCACCAGGTGTCTCTTGGGACTCACTGCGACCCACATCCCCATCCCCTTGACCCTGGCAATATGTGCATACTCACGTAATGGTTTCAGGAGCTGGACTCCAATATTCTCTAAACTAAGCAGGAAATGTTGATAAAGTTAATTAACTTAAATTATATCTCCCGTGAGCTTTAATATTTTATTTATTATAATACTGTATTTAGTATGAGGAATGCTAATGCTATATTTCCTTATATTCTGAATAAGGCTGTTGTTGTTGTTGTTTAAGATTCGCTACTTGGAACAAAAAGTTCCAAGTAGCGAATCTTATAAGCCCGTGCCCGTGCCCAATAGCGCGGGCTAGGTGAGCCCGTAGTGGACGCGATTTTATAAATAATTAAAGTTATAAACATTTTCTTTTTTCTTTTATTGCTGCAACGTATGCTGTTTATTGCTTTTGTACTGGGTCTGCGGTCTACTTACATTATATGTAAGTAGACACAGAAGCAATTTAAATATTGCAATAAATTTCGGTCAAGAACGTCAAGGACCTGTAGGAATTTGTAAACATCTGCAAATCTCTGGGTTAGTTTCTCGCAATTATCGAGGAAGAAAACGTGCAGCCGATGCCAAAGATTTCTCTTGATGGAATCTTTGATTAGAAAACGGAATCCGAATATTAATTTTCCGGTTAGACGTAAGATATATAATACATAAAAATATCAAAGTTTTGGGTTGCTGTAGCAAGGGGTATATAACTTTTATTATATTTGAAAGCCTTTGTATAGTGAAAATGCAAAAAAAATATGTATGAAAAATTCAAGTGACATTGGATGTCGAGGAATCGGACGCGGGGAAACTAGCCAATGAGAGACGGTGCGAGCCTTCATTCACAAGTCTTGGTGTTGCCGGAGTACGATGACACACGCATTCTTACGATAACCGCCTGTGATCACGTAAGCACAGATACCTTCCAAACTTAACTTTATCTGGTCACGCAGCCTCATTACTGGAAGAAATACGCGTTAAATAACTAAAGAGCACGATAATACTCATCTCCCTATAAAAACCTGTAATTACCCAGCCATCTGGTGGTGGGGTTGTAACTGAATGGTGAAGATAGGGGGTACACAATGTTATTAATTATCCATTGTCAAGCAATCGTGCTTAAGCTCATTTGTCTGATCATGGCTGTATATGCACACAAAGTCGGACAGGAAAATACGGACTTGAACCAGTGATAGTGTATTGTCCGAGTTGCATGTGGCGGCGTGTGGCAAGTGGTGCGGGAAGATCAACAGACAGGTTCCAAGTGGTCCCCGGGCGGCTGGCCCTCTCAGCCCTCGTGTTAGTGACCGATTGGACCCTCGCGATTATCCAGTTTGCTAGGCGATAGGATCTCAAGGCCTCCTTGATTACAGAGTAGATTCCACCAGAAGTAATTATGAAAGAAAACTTAACATCAAGAAAGGCCCAAGTCTTTTTATGGTTATATAATGAGTAAAATCAAGACAAAAATACTTGACTTGAAAGATGAGACCAATCATGTTATAACTGACGATTAAAAAAGTTGACACTGAATGAATACTTTACATCAGTGTTCGCACTTACAGAATATGCAACATCCAATCATCTCCACACGTTTAAACAGGAAAAGAGAATGAGTTTTAAGGGTTATAATTATTACGTTCGAAATATCAGGAAAGGTAAGGTAATTATGAGGAGAAAGAAATCACAAGTTCCAGGTGTGCATAAATAAATATAAAATTACAATTAAATTGAATTAAATCCAAAATGGTAAAGGAAGTGCCTGATTAATTCCCATTCAGAACATCACGGAACAAGGAAAATGTCCTTAGATTAAAAACATATAAATATCACGCCTATATTGAAGAAAGGAAGGTAAGTTTAGCGGAAATCTACAGAATAATCAGCCTAACCTCACATACCTGCAAGATCATAGAGAGAGAATCCTAAGGTAGGGAATTATTCACCATCTCCACGATGAACAATCTTGTAAAAGCATCACAACATGGTATTGTTAAAAAATAAATTATCCCTAATTAGCCTGCTCACAATGTTGGAAATGGCAGCCAACAACACAGACAACGGACTTCTAGTGGACTTTGTGTACAAGCACTTCCCTAAAATATTTGATAAGGTACCGCACGAAAGGCTGGCCGAAACTGCAAACACGTGGAATTACGGCAAAATATCAGTGTGGTTAAAACAATGCTTGAAAAAAGAAAGCAAAGAATCGTAGGGAATGAAAATGAATCTGACCTAAAAAATGTTGCAGATGATTCGAGGATCATTGGTAAAGTGGTAAGCGAAAACTATTAAGCCTTGGAAAAGATCTACATAAACTCATGTGGTCAAAAGGCTGGTAAAGACTTTTCAGTTTTTAACC
>WNGS01028583.1:5435652-5448401 GCA_020271785.1 Procambarus virginalis | reverse complement strand
AGTCTATCTTTTAGTGTCTGTAAAGTTTTGTGGGGCGTTTCGAACTCTAATGAGGCTGATATACCTCAATCTGTTCATTAACCAAAAGCAATTAATATAAATTACATGTTAATAAATTAAAGTAAATGTCAAGTTAAATGCCTTAAAATTATACCTGTTAGCTGTGTGGGTCTGGCCCAGGTATACATCACAGCATGTTGGTGCATCTGGACGTGTTCTCCAGTCAGTGTGGAAAGGGTTAAGAGGGCTGCCTTCAACCTATACTCTGAGGCCAATTAATGGGATCTTGTATTAAATGTATGCTCATGATTCTGGTTTACCTACATAACTGTCCTTTTTTTTTGCTGAGAAGACAAAAGCCAACCAATCACCTGGAAGCCAGCAAGAATACTTTCTTGATGGAACAGATACCAGAACTAAATGGTAATCAGTCAAACGGGATTCCATGTTAATCAACCTTTGAAGGGTTATTAAGGCTACAACAGTGCTAACTGATCAAACAGCACTACACTTCAGTCATGAACGTAATCCTGACTAAAGTAACCTGGGTGTACACAATCCGTCCTCTTAAAAATAACGTCACTTTTCGCTCGTATGCGCGCTATGGCCAAATTTGGACGTAATTTGAAACGAAATCGACTCACAAAAGTAACGTACTGTTCCGTTTTCTGTTGAGTCGTCCGGCTTACACGGACAGGTTAGGAGGTAGGTTATAACTTTACTGTATACTGAGAAACAGAGATCACCGCTTGGTGAACCTGTACAGTGATCACACTGGTTTGGTGTTACGATTTAAGACCAATCAATCTCTTGCAGATGTATTAAGGTCATCTCAGTAATTAAACCAGCATAATAAAGGTTGAACATCATCTAGAAGTTCAGCAAACGTTAAACCTATACACCGTAATACGCAGGATTAGTCAAAACTAACGAGTAGTAGTAAGAATGAATACACCAGCTGCAAAATTTGTATGACATTTGTCACGTATCACCAACATTACTAGTTATCACTAATATTGCAAGTTATCACCAACATTACTAGTTATCACTAATATTGCAAGTTATCACCAATATTGCAAGTTATCACCAACATTACTAGTTATCACTAATATTGCAAGTTATCACCAATATTGCAAGTTATCACCAACATTACTAGTTATCACTAATATTGCAAGTTATCACCAATATTGCAAGTTATCACCAACATTACTAGTTATCACTAATATTGCAAGTTATCACCAATATTTGCAAGTTATCACCAACATTACTAGTTATCACTAATATTGCAAGTTATCACCAATATTGCAAGTTATCACCAACATTACTAGTTATCACTAATATTGCAAGTTATCACCAATATTGCAAGTTATCACCAACATTACTAGTTATCACTAATATTGCAAGTTATCACCAATATTGCAAGTTATCACCAACATTACTAGTTATCACTAATATTGCAAGTTATCACCAATATTGCAAGTTATCACCAACATTACTAGTTATCACTAATATTGCAAGTTATCACCAATATTGCAAGTTATCACCAACATTACTAGTTATCACTAATATTGCAAGTTATCACCAATATTGCAAGTTATCACCAACATTACTAGTTATCACTAATATTGCAAGTTATCACCAATATTGCAAGTTATCACCAACATTACTAGTTATCACTAATATTGCAAGTTATCACCAATATTGCAAGTTATCACCAACATTACTAGTTATCACTAATATTGCAAGTTATCACCAATATTGCAAGTTATCACCAACATTACTAGTTATCACTAATATTGCAAGTTATCACCAATATTGCAAGTTATCACCAACATTACTAGTTATCACCAATATTACAAGTTATCACCAATATTTGCAAGTTATCACCAATATTACAAGTTGTCACCAACGTCACTAGTTATCACCAACGTCACTAGTTATCACCAACAGTACAAGTTATCACCAATGTTACAAGTTGTCAAAAACACTACTAGTTATCACCAATATTACTAGTTATCACCAACATTACAAGTTATCACCAACATTACAAGTTATCACCAACGTTACTAGTTATCACCAACGTTACTAGTTATCACCAACATTACTAGTTATCATCAACATTATAAGTTATTACCAACATTACTAGTTACCATCAACATTATAAGTTATTACCAACATTCTAGTTATCACCAACATTATAAGTTATCAACAAACTACCTCAGGTTTTCAAACAACAAATACTGTAGTATTATTTAATTAAAAGTGAAACCTACACGTTTTCTTTAATGACATTTATCATATACAGAAACGTCCTTAATTCATATAAAAATATATTACATTTACAATTATATTGACTTAATTTTCTACAGACCATTCTTCTAAAATTCAATTATTACACTCACTATCTCACCCTTATCTCAAGCATTTTGAACATATATTTTAAATGTTTAAATATTTTTGCTTATGAATTAACAATGCATCTGGGGCGTGAAAAGCTTCCTTAACTTGTATACTGTGGAAACCTTGTCTTACCTTAATCTGTGTACTATGGTAACCTTAACCTGTATACTGTGGTAATCTTTATTTCCCTTAACCTGTGTACTGTGGCAACCTTGTCTTATCTTAACCTTGCAAGTAAACTGCCAGGACTCATTCTTAGGCCATATATCAAGGTCGTCCCTCTCTACCTACGTGTTGCCTACTCTTCTTGGTTCCGGGGATTAACGTCCCTGCGGCCCGGTCTTTAACCAGGGCTCCTGGTTGGTCGTCTGGTCAACCAGGCTGTTGGAGGCAGCTGCTCGCTGCCTGACGTATGAATCACAACCTGGCTGTAATTCATCCTTCTACAAGATGCAGCTCATAACAGCTGCTTAACTCCCCCGATGCCTATTTAATGTTAGGTGAACAGAGACATAAGGTGAAGTGAAACGTGCCAAACCAGTTTCTATCACCTTCCAGTGATCAGTCCCGGGATCCCCGAATGTGAGTTGAAAACATAACTGTGTACTGAATATGACCATCTTGTGAACTTTTGTCTTCGTCACAGACTATTTTTGTAATTGTCCTTGTCTAATTAGTCATAAGAAACTGAGAACATTTTTTTGTTAAAAAATACTAGGAAGCTTATAAATAATGTGCTCCAGACAGGAAGCCTCAGACCCCGGACATTAGGTTTCTGTACTGGGCTATGTTTCAACATCACTAGCCCCAAACATCAGGCTTTGTACTGGGCTATGTTTCAACATCACTAGCCCAGACACCAGGCTTTTGTACTAAGCATCGCCAGATCCAATTACAGTTTTTCATATATCTAAATCGATCATTTAATCAATATTCCAATCGTAACACCACTCATAATTACAACCTAATATACAGCACCATTACAGCAATATTCAACCAGTAACGATTAACTTAATACAGAACTGCAGACAAAAAAATACTCAATAAGTGAAGCACCAAAAGAATGTACTAAACAAGCTGGATATTCCCCATACCTCAGCAAAATGACTTGACCTCCGCGAAAAGAATAAAAGTTGCCTTGGCCCGAAGTCAGGATGTGGCGGTGGGATTCCCTGTAAGGAAGGTCTATGGACATGCGCAGTAGAGCGAGCAGCAGTCTGCAACGACTCTCACTCAACGCTAAAGTCTGCAAGAACCACTGGTACATGTACTTTAAGAAGTTGATGACGAGTTATACAATTTCCTAACTAGACCTAATCTAATATAACCTAACGTAATCTATCCAACTCAACTCCTAACTTGGGTTACATAAAGTATAACACAGCATGCAGGCTGTGTTAAATCAGTATAACACAGCCTAATCTAGCGATATATAAAACTGTTTAAAATTTGAAAGTGAGCTTTGTACGAACACCGTGTGTACGATTCCACACAACCTAGCGTCATTGACAGAAATATATATTTGGAAATAATAAAGTGACTGTGTCCTATGTTCTTTATTAGTTATTGATGGTTATTACTATAGATCACTATCTGCCAGCTCATTATTCTGAATACACAAGTCGTGACGATGAGTACAGCTAAGGCGTTCCTTCTTATTTTCATATTAACAAGCCGTGACGAGGCCAACATGAGGGGAAGGCGGAGGACGGGGGATAGGTTTAGGATGAGGATGAAACTTAACCTATTAGAGGGTCAGGGGACCTCAGGTCAAGAAGAGTCAGGGCTTCAGTGTCTTAACGGGAGGATATCCACAGCTGACCATCTTCCGGGTAACAAAGAGAGAGAGAGAGAGAGAGAGAGAGAGAGAGAGAGAGAGAGAGAGAGAGAGAGAGAGAGAGNGACCTACGCGTGTCTGCAGGACTCAGATAACCAGAAAGAAAGAAAGAGTTGACTCAGGTATCTCCCCAGAGGACGCAGTCGGTGTGCTCTGTAATCCTCCGGGAAAATTATAGCACACCGGAAAGCTTAATAAGATAAGGCTGTTGTGTCGTCTTAAGTTGTTTAAAAAAACTTACATTGTTTAAAATTTTGTTATTAAATTATAAACTAAGATTGAATATTTTGGTTTCACTTCGAGGCCTGGTGCTAAATAGTAGCAATCGCTTGGTGCTTTCTCGTGATATTTTCCTTTCATTTGAAGGCCTGGTTATCAGGGATAACTAAACCGTAAGTGTAGGTCACGTCTTGGTGAATATTCACTGAAATTTAGCTTTGGTCCAGAACTAAAGTACGTTACCAGTTGGTCAGTAAGGTAGTTTCAGAGCCTAAACATAACACCCAGTCTTAATCATTATTAATGCTGCCGATGTGCCACAATAGCATATTGACCAACCAGCAATTGTATTTGTAATATGAATATTGTCTATGACTAACGTAAATATACAGAACATATACACAGTATATAAAAATATATTTTTTATCTAAATTCTTAATACAATCAAATAACTTTTAACGTTTAACGACTGAGGACTTGGTGTTAGCCGCAGAAAACAAAAGTGCTGCACCAGTGTTCAGTTAAATGTGGGAAATAATGTCTTTTGTTATCACTTATTCTATGGTAAGACTTCCGGTGCCAAAAACGGATTGACTTTATATGGAGTTCCGGTCCTTGAGAATTGGGAGCGCTGTATTCGCGGTGGACCACGAAGGAAATGTCACGATCGGATGTTCATAAGCGCTTCTCCGTAAGCTTCGTAAAAGTACAATGAGATATAATGACCAGCGTCCTGTGGTAGTGCTCACAATGGCGACCCTTGTTATAATCTGCATAATTATTAAGCAAATTGTTGAATTAAGAGAGAAGTTAAACCCCACGAGTGGGAGACGGAAGCTCTAACCACTATGCTATGAATTGCCTTAATAAGGAAAGTTTCCAAGAGCAACAAACCGCTACCCAGCTGGAATTTTATACTTTCCTCGGCTGCTACTGAAGAACAGAGGAAGATCCACGCCCACGTCATGAGACGGTTCTTCAAAATTTCAACGCCCATATTCCAGCCGCCAATTGTCTGATTCAGTGACTCCTGGTTATTTTTCTGTCATATCTACTTTTGAAATTATGAATGGAATTTCGCTTCTACAACATGTTCCTGTAGATAATTTCATATTCCCACTGATCTTACGCTGAAAGAAAACTTTTTCACAGCTCTATGGCTCACCTGATTCTCAAGCTTCCATCCATGTCCTCTTGTTCTACTAGTATTCATTGAAATAGTACCTTTTTTTCCACTCGGCCAATCCCCCCTAAATGTTTTACACATCTCTATTATGTTTCCTCTCTCTCTCTTCTCTTTTTTGGCGATGTTAGTTCCAGTTCTCTCTCCGGCTTTCTTCATAGTTCATCTCTCACGTTTCTAGGACGAACCTCGATCGTTGCAAATCTTTGTACCTAATCAAGTTTCGTTATAAGCTTTTAGCGATGGGAGCTCCACGATGGCGCTGCATACTTCAGGACAGGTCTAACGTAGGCGGTGTACTAAATAAAGCCACCTTATTTAGGTTCCTGAATAATGTTCTAACTTTTGGAGTTTGGTGTTATGTCCACTCCCACTTCTTTTTCTCTAGTCGCTACAGTTCGCCTGCATTGTGTACCGTCCTTCTGATCCGTGATATATTCCCATTTCCATCACTTGATACGTGTGTGTGTGTGTGTGTGTGTGTGTGTGTGTGTGTGTGTGTGTGTGTGTGTGTGTGTGTGTGTGTGTGTGTGTGTATTGATGGGGGTGGGGTGGGTCTGGGGGGTGCATGTTCATTCATTCGCAGCCAAAGTTAATTATTTCATTAGTTTATTTGCTTAGTTATTTAGTTTAAGTTAATGTACTGTTTTAAAAACAAACACCATAGTATGAGATACGTCATTGTCCACACCTGTCCATGGCGTCATAGTGACGTCACCACCACGTCATCCAGAGGAAGCGTCCTGACAAGAGGAGCATCATGGTGCGCGCTGCCCACTCGCGCTCCTTGTAGTGTCAACTCCGGGGAACACTCAGACCTTTTGACACTTGAAAGAGCTTCAGTACAATGAAGTAATCACTAAAATTATCATCACACCGGGGAGAGGGCTCTTATACACTCATGATTTGGATGAGTTCGTGGGCAGACTGCATTTTCTTGGACTGTAAAAAAGCCTATTACACAGTACCCCCCATGAGTGGCTGGTATAAAAGTTGGAGAAAAAGGTAGGAATAACAGGCAAAATTCTCCAGTGGATAAGGGAGTATCTAAACAACAGAAAACTGCGAGTTACTGTGATAGGGGGAGACCTCAGAATGGCGAAGTGTCATCAGCGAAGTCCAACAGGGTTCTGTAATTGGACCTATCTTGTTTCTGATATATGTAAACAATCTTCCAGAGGTTATAGACTCATTCCTCTCAATGTTCGCTGATGATGCTAAAATTATAAGAAGGATTAGGACAGACAAAGAAAAAGACTACACGAAGACTTGCACAGGTTCAAAAGAATGTTTGCATAGAGGCTGGACGGATGAATACCGGGTAATTCTCCAAGTATTATTTAATAAAAAGTGCCCTGTCTTTCTGTTTTCGTGTTACATAACCAGCCAAGTTTAGCAGCTAGGTTTAACTGTTAATAAGTGAACATCAATTAAGATATTAAGTAGTAGCTATGTGTAGCAAAACTTGTAGAGTGAGTTAGAAAGATTTTATTAGTAGCTGCACGTTGTTTGACGCGTCCACCCGTGTAGATATATAATCTATTGTCTTGTTATTATATTTTCTAGTTTACATCTTGGTTCTAATACCCTTGTCCGGCCCGGCGCCTTTTTTTTGATAATTACTTAGTTTCTACTCTTGATAAAATCTGCCATTTACAAATCTGAAGTTTGAAGTACAATTTTTATCAGCATCAAACTGAATTGGGGGGCCGGGCCGTACAGGGACATAGAGTATATTAAGACAGTGACGTGCCCCAAGACAACGAGACAATCCAGAGACTAAAGATAATAGTAAAGAAGAAGACAATCCAGTGCCTCAAGACAACGAGAAAGAAGAGGACAATCCATGAAGTGCCTCAAGGAAACATGAACGAACAAGTCAACACACTCATCCTCCTGCAGTTGCCTGACGGCTCATTACATGTGACATTTACGTCATTGTTGAGGCCAGCTGTTCCCACTCCCGCTGTGTTTACATTCTAGCCGGCAACATGTGCTTCTCTCTATGTTTTTGTGAATGAAATTACCTCCGACATTTGTTTACTATTATAGATTACATTCTCACTTGTGACACGTACGTTTGTTTATGTGTTATTATGAATGACGAGTTCGTGAAATATACTTATTCTTGTGAAATTTATCGATTTCTCATTTGTATATTTTTATGTAATATATTTTTCTCTGATTACCTTTTTGTCTTAGTTGTCTTTTGTTCTACGTCATTTAATATTGGCCAAATTATTGTATACATAGTTTATTTGGCCCTTCCTTGTAATATCCATATGAATCAATTACCAACTTTTTGTTAATGAATATCCATATCTCTTAAGCTGCTGCTCACTCAAATTTATAAATAGATCATTTGTGTCGAAATATTGTTATTAAAATGGACCTAAAACACAGCCCTTCAGCACTACGCTTACGCTGTTCCCCGAGCATATTTTTCTTAATTGATGTTAACTCTTGTGTTTCCTGTGTAGTTATACAAAGCCACGTGTGACCTCTGGCTGAATTATATAAACAAAGAACATGGCGTTAATCAACCTCATTTCAAACATTGCTGACGTCAACAACGTGTGCGCGCGCACAATAGATGGCCACATCATCAAGCAATCGCATTAACGTATAAACAAACGAATCCGAAAAGCCTATGACTCGCGTGAATAATTGCGCACTAGTGGGCATGTAGTGAAATGTTATTCATACAGTTTAAAAAAAAAGCATCAGAATTGTGGTTTTACGATGCGTTTTTCTCTCCCAAAGACGGGAACTATTTGGTATTCAACAATTGCTGAGTTTAAATTCACAAAAGGCCCGTACAAAGTCAATATGTAGCGTGAGCGTCCGCCAATAAACATTGGAAAGGAGCAGCGCCTAGCGCACAACTTTTCAATGTTTTGATGCACAAATTCACCATTGTTATGCTAGCACAAGCTGGCGAAGCTGTCGTCTGTTCCGGTAATACACAGAGGGCCTCACACTACCAGTGTTACTACTAATGAAACACCAGTGTTGCAAGTATGATGACCGAACCACACATCAAGACGTGAAGAAAAGACGACGTTTCGGACCATTATCAATCACACGGCATGATAATGTTCCAGCACGGACCGAAACGTTGTCGTTTCGACACCTTCCGATGTGCGGTTTGGTAATCATATCTTCAGTCACGTTATTGTGATTCATCGTCTGCACAGTGCTGCAACTAATTCAACACACTAGTGTTGCTACAAACAGTTCGTTTAGTTCATATCATCGTTGCACGTCCCGTAGGCGAGCGTGTATGGTGAAGAGAGGGATTACAAAGGTGCATAATGGGTTCAGGAACTGAACCTCAATATTTGTTTAGCTAAACAAGTTACAGCATTGATGAGCTAATTCCAGAGTTTGTTAACATATACATCAACAATCTATTCATAGTGTTGGGATTCCTTAGCTTAATTACCATTAAAACGCTAGCTTCAGACATAAAATGATTACGAAATGTTTTAACGTCTTCTAAAGCCTTTTTTTCCCGCGTCTTTAGATGCTATCTTTTCCCGCGTCCTCTGGCTGCTATCTTTTCCCGCGTCCTTTAGATGCTATCTTTTCCCGCGTCCTCTGGCTGCTATCTTTTCCCGCGTCCTCTGGCTGCTATCTTTTCCCGCGTCCTCTGGCTGCTATCTTTTCCCGCGTCCTCTGGCTGCTATCTTTTCCCGCGTCCTTTAGATGCTATCTTTTCCCGCGTCCTCTGGCTGCTATCTTTTCCCGCGTCCTCTGGCTGCTATCTTTTCCCGCGTCCTCTGGCTGCTATCTTTTCCCGCGTCCTCTGGCTGCTATCTTTTCCCGCGTCCTCTGGCTGCTATCTTTTCCCGCGTCCTCTGGTTGCTATCTTTTCCCGCGTCCTCTGGTTGCTATCTTTTCCCGCGTCCTCTGGCTGCTATCTTTTCCCGCGTCCCCTGGTTGCTATCTTTTCCCGCGTCCTCTGGCTGCTATCTTTTCACCCGTTTATTCACATTCCTCCATCAGTATTGCTCTTTCCTCTATGTCAATCCTCCTTGCTCGAAAGCTTGAACTGTCCTGTCCAACATAATGATGTATGACGGCATGAGAATGTTGAGCTCCGAGGTGACAGCTCTGTCCTGTCCGACATAATGTCAGCGGTGAAATGTCCGGGAGGCTTCAGCTTTTCCTCTTGGTCAGACCACCAGCCCATGGGCCGCCAGGCAGTGGTACGGGGGGAGGGGGGACAGGGGAAGGGGACAGGGGAAGGAGACAGGGGAAGGGGGCAGGGGAAGGGGCAGTATGATTAACCATCCTGCGAGATTGGAACTTATAGTATGACTGCTGCCTTATTCACTCTTGTGTTCATGATGTTATCCTCATAATGCACCCGGAGTCTGCCAGTGCAGAGTACTTATCACATGGCCCTGTATGACTAACCATCCTGTGTGATGGGGGATTTTAGCATCACGTAGCTAGCTTTTTGACACACACTGAAGGTGCAGTCACCCCCTGGGGTGGGAACCCCTGAACTAAACTAATACAACAAGGAGAGAGCAAGCACAGTCCACAATAAAACCATTCGTGAGGCGTCCAGAAGACTTTTAATACCCTTAATATAACCACACAATAACCATATAAGCATCCTGGTACAAAGAATAAGTTACGTGTATGTTATCAGTAAGTCTTCCGGTGTGTGTGTGTGTGTGTGTGTGTGTGTGTGTGTGTGTGTGTGTGGTGTGTGTGTGTGTGTGTGTGGTGTGTGTGTGTGTGTGTGTGTGTCTCAGTTTAGTTATGCTTACCAACTTGTGCAAAAATCAAGATGCAGCTCTTGAGTCCTGCCTCATAGCTCTTGTCCCCGATCCATCGTTGCCTCCCAACGGTCCAGTACTTCGTCATATTTGCACTTGAAGCTGCAAAATGGTGCCATCCAAATGGTGGCAGCTTCAGCCACCTCTGGATCAAGCTGAGAATGGTGCAGTTTCCGTCACCTCTGGCTCCCATCCCTTTGTCTACCACTCTCACTATAGACCAGTATTTCCTACACGTTGAACAGTTCAATGCTGAGCGGGGCTTTGTTTATAAGCTTCACTGTTCGTCGTTGATACGCACACAAAAAAGGCTATTTCCTCCGAGGTCATGTTTACTGAAGGAAATTTGTCCCCTCCCTGTCTCTCTCTCTCTCTCTCTCTCTCTCTCTCTCTCTCTCTCTCTCTCTCTCTCTCTCTCTCTCTCTCTCTCTCTCTATCTCTCTCTCTCTCTCTCTCAGCGTGCCGATTACATCAATGATGAGAGACTATCGTCATTCGCAGACACTAGATCAGTAAAATATACATTATGCCTCTCCCAGCATCCGAATAAAGAGAAGTCGTGCCTCTCCTAGTGTCCGGATAAAGAGAAGTCATGCCTCTCACAGCGTCCCATTAAAACCGGAAAATTATATTCAAAATCAACTTTCCAATCAAATTAATGAAAGTAAATCATATAAACTAATTCTTCAACAAGCGACTCCATAACAAAATATTGTTATGGAGTCGCTAAGGTAAGGTAAACTAAGGTACATCAGTAGGTAATTATCAGGAGAAAGCAGCTACATCAGTAGTAGCGTCCCAATAAGCTCCGTCAGCTTTAGCGTCCTGATGAGGTCCATCAGTGGCAACATCTCATTGAGCTACGTCAACAGTAGTCCCATTGAGCTGCGTCATCAGTAGTCTCAATGAGCTGCGCCAACAGTAGCCCCAATGAGCTGCGTCAACAGCAGTCTCAATGAGCTGCGTCAACAGTAGTCCCATTGAGCTGCGTCAACAGTAGTCCCATTGAGCTGCGTCAACAGTAGTCCCATTGAGCTGCGTCAACAGTAGTCCCATTGAGCTGCGTCAACAGTAGTCCCAATCAGCTGCGTCATCAGTAGTCCCATTGAGCTGCGTCAACAGTAGTCCCAATGAGCTGCGTCAGCAGTAGTCCCATTGAGCTGCGTCAACAGTAGTCCCAATGAGCTGCGTCAACAGCAGTCCCAATAAGCTGCGTCATCAGTAGTCCCATTGAGCTGCGTCAACAGTAGTCCCAATGAGCTGCGTCAGCAGTAGTCCCATTGAGCTGCGTCAACGGTAGTCCCAATGAGCTGCGTCAGCAGTAGTCCCATTGAGCTGCATCAACAGTAGAGTCCCAATAAGTTGCTTCAGCAGAAAACGAAATACTTTTACGTTATCAATGACGTTATATCTGAATGACTTCACAACACCTTAATAAAGCAAAGGTATGTATAGCCTAAGAAATAGCCTAAGCAATTAAGCTTGATTTACACTATTCTATACCTGCTTAAGTCCAGTCAGAATTGCGACCATGTGTATGAGTTTTTAAGAATAAAGCTTCTAATTCTAATTAATGGTAAATGTGAAGAAATAAATATTCATATCATTACCCAGCCTTAAGCCTTCTCGATTTAGAAAAAGCCTATGACAGTCCTTCGACGCTGCTCCCAGATCCGAGATTGCGCGTCCTGTTTCTTGAAACTGAATCAAATGAAGCTGAATCAAATGAATCAAGGGGACAGAATTATCCTTACACCATCTTCATGCCCTCCGTTATTCCATTTTTTAAATCCCTTCTCAGCTTCCAGAGAAAGGGGAATGGTGGAATATAATTGCCAAAACACTCTTACTCCTCTTCCCTCCCTCAGCGTCTCGATAAAACACTATAGTTGCTCGATCTATCATATGCCGTCAGCTTTCATGTTATCATGACGGCCACTCGAGAGCCAAACCTTATCTGCGAGGACTTCCTGTTCGACTTGCAAAGTCTCCATTATTTTGTACGGATAACAAGTACCGAACCTGGAAGGTTAACGGATAACTGGCGCTAGAGGTGGAAGGTTAATAGCTAACTGGCGATGAAGGGCAAAGCACGTAAGAGCCTTCACCGGAAACTAGCCGCCCTCCCGCGTTGAACATTTCCTCGCTAATGTCCCGCCTCGTCTGTCCAGCCCCGAACTCCCGTCTCATCTGTCCAGCCCCGAACTCCCGTCTCAACTGTCCAGCCCCGAACTCCCGTCTCATCTGTCCAGCCCCGAACTCCCGTCTCATCTGTCCAGCCCTGAACTCCCGCCTCGTCAGAGCAGCCTCAAACTCC
>WNGS01028583.1:5402944-5435110 GCA_020271785.1 Procambarus virginalis | reverse complement strand
GGTCTGGTCAACAAAAATGATAACAAACACAACGTATTTAGCCTATGTTCATACAGGTAAGAAGTAGAATTAACAATTAAATTGACTTTGTCAGCCAAGAAACTGTGCGTAATCAGTGATTTTATATAATAAAATTATGTGCCTATTAGAAACCCATTCTATGTCCTGTATATATTTAAAAAATATATATATATTATTCCTTAACTTTTCAACCACAGACTGCGATTTAATTCCTTACACTATGTAGACTTCAAACCACTTACATCACGGTCCACAGACCTCATCTTACATTATTTAAAGGATATAATTATTCGCACACTCAGGCTCAAAAACATTTCAAAATGATACACGATCAAAAAACACATTCACTTCAAACATCTATCACTACGGGCTGTTCATGCCCGTGCCACCTCTAGTGGTGATAAAGGTTTGATTAATCAATCAACTATCAGGAGAAAGCGCCAAATGATTGATTAACCATTCAATCATTTGCCTCATTGGTTTGAAAAAAACGAAACTATATCCTTGATGATACTGGTTTTGATGTTCCAGACAGACAACATCTGAAGTCTTAAAACATAACATATCAATATCTATCAACATTTGGCTGGTTATTATGCCACCACAAGTGCTTACTGACCAATAATGTATATACACCTAAAAGCTACACCTTTCATGTCTCTGACTTCATTTAACTGATGACTAAATTATATGGCTGGGACTAGTAGTCCTGTGATTGTTATTTCTGGTTATTTTGTGTTTTCCATCTGTAAAATTCACACCACCACCACTTCCAAAGCGAGAAGCAGATTTGAGATGTTACCCTGACTTCTTGGAGAGGCATCGTCGTGTCCCTGTGGCGGCTTAAGGACTGCTAGGGTAAGACAACATACCCCAGCTGGATCACTAGTACCATTAACATTATCATTATAGACGGTTTACCGAGGGGGCTGTGACCCCCTGAGGTGCTGGGGCCAGTGTCGACGCCGTTAGCAGCAGAGGTCGACGTGATGCTCTCTGTCGTAGTCGTGTTGGGGTCACAGTTACTCCACTCGACTGTGCTGTTCGATGTTATATAGAAGGAACTAAAACCGTTGGCTTCCCGTACATAAAGCACATTACTCCACTCACCCAGGTGTAAGGTAAATTCTTGTCGGGTTTGTCACAGTCGCATCTCGCGATCATGGTCATCCAACCATTGTCAGGCAGGGATTCGGAACTCTGCTGGAGATACAACCCCCGTCTCTACCCAATAGAAGCTGGACGGTGATGGTGACTGCCTCGGTTAGAGACCTCAAAAAGAGCACTTGAGGGTTGGCGGTGAAATTACTATTAAGTTGGTCACGAACAAAGCAGTGTGGGCGCTGCCCAGACACGGACACCACACACCACAAACACGCTGCCATCACTACCCGCATCGTACACTACCTGTTTTTACCTGCGACTAAGGATCAGTGTCTGTAGGTTTTCAATGAATTGCGTTTCGAGCCTGTCATCTATAACTGAAGTTCCAAGTCTGTCTTCTAAAACTGAAGAGCTGAGCCAGTTTTATACGATGGAGCTCCAAGCCTGTCTTCTTCGACTGGGTTAAATATTGTATGTTTCTTTTACTACCGAAGCCTTGGTGGTCTGTACACACCTGGTGGCTTATGGGTCTCGTGTGAGGTTTCTGCGCAGGCGACGTTTAAGTTTCTACGCAAGCGGCGTTGAGGCTTCTGCGCAGTATCCGTCACTAGGCTAGATATTACTTTTCTCTGCTGTGTGAACATAAATAAGTCAACTAGATAATAGATAACTATATCAGGGTGGCGTTATGGAGACCCCTCAGGTCGTCGTCATCCTAGAACCTCGTTATGAAGAACCTTAACAAGTTATGTATAAGAGCTCCTGAGACCGTCTTGGTATACATGTATCCGACTGAAGACTTAAATATATTCTGTTTTAAATTACTTGGGCGTTTATGTATAATTTGTGCAAATAATTTCAGAGCAATGTTGTAAAGGAATTTATTAACGGATTGTTTTGGTAGCTTATGTATGGTTTTGAAAAAGGAAGGATGCAGGGAAATATTAGGAGAAAGCGCCAAATCATTACGACTACAGCACTTGGAAGGGGTCGGGATAAGGATTTGGGATGGGACGGGGGGAAGGAATGGTGCCCAGCCACTTGGACGGTCGGGGATCGAACGCCGACCTGCATGAAGCGAGATCGTTGCTATATCGTGCAGCCCAAGTGGTTGGGCTAGGAAGGAGGTATATGACAGCTAACTGCCATCAGATCTGCACTTAGAAGATATATATCTCCTTGCCACCCTCGGTGTCTTTCTGCTATTATTGGCGTCTTACTGCCACTCTCGGTGAAACACAGATAGTGGCAGGAAAAGGCCAAAAGCGGCAGAGAGACGCCGATGGTAGCAGGGAGACACCAAGGGTGGCAAGGAGATAGCCATCTTGCGAGGCAGCCAAGCCTCCTTAGTGACGCGTTCGTCAGTTCCCTAGTGGAGGCGGCTGAACGCGTTCATCACTGCTGTCTGGTCCGCACTATCTTAGGGGAATACATTGCGCATACTATACTCATAATCGAGTGTTTTGTCAGTGGGCATTATCCTGATGATTGTCCAAAGTGGGAAAATATGGGTAGTAGCGCTGGTGGCGGTTGTAGTGGCGGCCACACCTTCCCCAAGTACTACCTCCTCCAGCCACGAATGGCACGAAACATTTGACGACAGAAACTTCACATCCAACCCACTGATGTTAAAAATAATTTCCAAAGCCAGTGACGCCGCCAAATTACTGGCCATCTGCATGTTCTCAATTCCTCGACGCCAATTCTCAACTCTACTTTCCTCATCGCAAACGCTCAGGTGCAGATGCTCACCCTCAAGTATACAGGGCAATGTAAACCGTATACCTTCATTATGAAACTAAGCACCGACTCAAAGATTAAATCCACCAGTGAATCTTTCATATTCAGCCACTTCTCCATTACGGCAAATAGGGCGATCCAGTGGAATCAGGTGAGAAATCCTGTGCGTGAATCTCCAGAAGACGTGAGCGAGTGCCAGTCTCCGACGGGCCCATTGCATGGTGGGCCGTCGGGCTCCTGGTGGCGGAATGTGCCTGCATCATGGGTATAGTGGCCACACTGCTGGTCATGCGTGCACGCCGTGCTTGTTGACGTTGTTGCTGCTGTGATTCAAATTCAAATTTTCAAATTCAAAATTCGAAGTGATGAGTGGAAAGGAGACGACATACTGACGGTGTGCTACTGTGGAAGGTGACGGACTGCCTCGATGTTCCTCATCACCATGACGAGTCTTCCCATTGTACATTACAAATATTTTCAAACTCACTACAGAAAAACACACTTAAATTGTAGCAACCGATTCAATTACTAAAGAAAATTACATATGAGCAAGCAATTTGTGTTTCATTATTAAACAACTGAAAAATTCTCTGGAAGCAAATACTTAGCAGACTGTTGTTAAAACAGCACAAGATCACTTATACAATATAATCACATAAATGTGTATCCAAACCCGTCGTCAGCAATTCAGCATGTATATAATGTATATAATGAAGTCTGCTATTGTTTGCTAAATTAATACGCTGTATTAATTAATGATGGAAACTGCATTAAACAATAAATAGTTAAATAATAACTTCTGGTGTTTATTTTTCACTGGAGAAAAATTTGCATAAACAAAATATCCACCATAATAACAGTTTATTAACAAAAAATATGTTAATTTTTATAGTCTATCCTAATTGTGGGCATGGGCCTTCTGCGTGCCATTTATTTAATTGTCAACACTCATCTGCGCAGGCTTATTTAACCTTTAAAATACTGAAGAGTTTGGAGGATATTGATCCAGACAGCTTCTTCAAAATGTCAAATGTAACACGAACAAGGAACAACGGTCTCAAGCTCAACAAGCTACAATGTAGGACAGAAAAACATATGTTTCTCACCCATTGGGTTATAAACCCATGGAACCGCCTACCCGCCAAAGCCAAAACCCTGCTGAATTTTTAAATCCAGCTCGATAACACCATCAGGACAATTGGGGGCCCTATGACAAGCCGCTGGCTTCCTGTTCTCTTAGAGGCCACTGGAGAGATAGCGGCCCTTAGGTAAATTCAGAGAGAGAGAGAGAGAGAGAGAGAGAGAGAGAGAGAGAGGGGATAGAGGGGAGTGTTATCACTTCCCGGGACCAACACACAGGAAGACTCAGCTTCAATTTCGTATCTTTTTTCCTCACTACGTGAAGATAATGAACCTTCTTCCTGCTGTTATTCTCTCTCACCCTCAACCTTATACTCCCTCACCTTTATACTTCATTAGCCTAAACCTTATACTCCCTCATCCTCAACCGTATACTCCCTCACCCTTATACCCCATTACCCTAAATCGTATACTCCCTTCTCCCTCATCCTTATTATCCCTTATCGTCAGCCTTATACGTCCTCATCCTCGCTTTTCTGCACATATATTTTCCCCTAATGCATTTTTACGCGCTCTGAAATATATATTTTATTTACCCCTTAGATTAACATCACTGTACCGTTTTCTTTCATTTCACAAACACTTTAAAAGAAAACGAAATTTAACCGTATATCCATCCAGTGTTTCTGAATGTTCTTCATATAATAATAATAATAATAATAATAATAATAATAATAATAATAATAATAATAATAATAATAATAATAATAATAATAATAATAATAATAATAATAATAATAATAATAATAATAATAATAATTTTTATTTACGAGAAGGTACAACGTGTTGTATGTTATATGCATCATTAAATATGTTATAAAGTTTGCACATATGTGTTATAAAGTTACTTAGTAGTCACATATGCCACATTTACAGGGAACAACTACACATAGGTATACCCTGTTTCTCGGTTTACATACGCTGAGTGGTCTTAGTCCTGAACTATATCAGGACTAAGGTATACCCTAGCTTACCTGATCTGATACATCCTGGTTGGTCTAAATAACATTGTAAATAACGCGTTAAAAAAGGATCCTCGCTGAAGTCGACCAGCAAACTCACACTAAACATAGAAAATACCTACTACATTTTATTGACCACTGGGGTCCACTGGTGGGGACGCCAGAGGTCAAGGTGGGACGCCCGTGGTCAAGGTGGGACGCCAGTGGTCAAGGTGGGACGCCCGTGGTCAAGGTGGGACGCCAGTGGTCAAGGTGGGACGCCAGTGGTCAAGGTGGGACGCCAGTGGTCAAGGTGGGACACCAGTCAAGGTCAAACTTAAAACTGATGCTAACATATATATATATATATATATATATATATATATATATATATATATATATATATATATATATATATATATATATATATATATATATATATATATATATATATATATTTATATATATATATATATATCCATATATATATATATATATATATATATATATATATATATATATATATATATATATATATATATATATATATATTTGGGAAATCCAGGAAAGTGAAACACTCACACATGCCCAGATGTTGTCACGTAACTGATGCTGCCTCATATAATGACATTTAACCATAGTATTGCTAATCCGGAAAGCTTGCCCTTTGTCAACAGGTCCCCTACAACGTTAAATATGACTCAAAATATTAACAAGAACAAGCTGAACAGGCTACAGGATGTTCTCACGCTCCGGCACACGCACGTTCATTGACGCGTGCAGCTGTTCATATATATAACTCCGATTTCCTATAGTTTGACGTCAATACCAACGCGGATTAAAAAAAACCCCACCTCAACACCATCTGGGATACAGTTAACTTCGCGGACAACCTCAACACCAACTTGGGTTCAGACATTAAACAAGGGATATATGCACCAAGATTTGAGAACCCCGGTTTACACTGTATACACTGAAAAATAATATTCGCCACAAAAATCGTCTTAAATGAGTACCATGGATACAAAGGAATTCATCCAGCAACAGACCATTAGTTCAAACAAGGCTGTTTGATTCTTGGAAAACATTCAGGAGTGTAAACAATGAAAGGAGAGGACTGAATGAGAGTGCTTGCTACTTCTGTTTGAAGGGATATTAGACACAGCAACTTTAGAGTGTCTATTTGAGTCAAGAATGTCATGCTCTCTAATGATCTTAAATACTTGTGTTAAATCATCTATTAATTTTTGTTATCTCAAAACTGAATAAATGCAGCACGAACTTCGTACGATTTATTTCCAGTCTTAAATATTTATTGCTCAACATTGAACACGCAATTTGGTAATACCCTTTCTCAAAAAACACAATATTCCAGTATAGACAAACTAGTGAATTGTACAGTGTGAGAATAATCCTTTCCGATCGAAACTCAAAAAATCTCACAATGTACTAATGTACCTACTATCTATCTATCTATCTATCTATCTATCTATCTATCTATCTATCTATCTATCTATCTATCTATCTATCTATCTATATATATATACACACACACATATATATATATATATATATATATATATATATATATATATATATATATCCCATGTCCTCGACCGCTTTAATCAACTCTTGCTTTTTAATTTTTTACTCCAATACATTTATCAGCATTAAAACTAATAAAAATGACGTTCAACAAACTCCTTCTAATACAACAAATTTGTAAATGAAATCATAATTCAATCTATTGAAGGCTTCTACGTCAACTCAAGGCATAGGAAACAAGTTCTCAGACCTCGAAAGACTTAGTCATAGATGAAGACTTTGTTATGACAAGCGCATAACAGAAACTTGGTTTGATGAAGAAAACAGAGACTATCAAACCGAGTACGAAATTCTAGGATACACCTTGTTGCTAGTGACAATAAAATAAAGTTACAGAGTCATGCTATTAACTATACCTTGTTTAAAGTCTATAATAACAGGTACATTCGCAATGAAAATTTCGATTTTTTATGTTCATAGAAATAAAAATTAACGTAGTAAAATAATCCTAGGCAGTAATATACATGCAGCTGCTCAATAATTCGTCATTATTGATGATATATGTTATCAAATAGTAAATATTTACATTGAATGTAAAGCAATCACAGCTAGCAATTTTAACCTGCAAACAACAAAACAGGAAAAGTCACTATAAACTTAAACCGAAGATTGCACAATAATTTGTTGGAAATTTCCCTATTCCAATGGTTTGATAACCCGTGCCCTAGGCAAAAGTCCTAGAATAAAAGCCATTAAGAAACACTATCGCATTACATTATTCGTGAACAGGATTTCAGCTGCTCTTTGTCTGTCTCTCTCTTTCTCGACACATACTGTTAGATTATTTCTATTGATTTGGGACAGGAAGCCTGTACTTAGGCCTATAATTGATCCCCCTTCCTCCACATCCAGGTCACCTATTGCTCTTCCCAATGATGCAACCCCATAATATAGTTCTAAACTCCCGGCTACATATTTACTACTGGGTGAACAGAGGAAGGAGGTGAAAGGATACGTGCCCAACGATTTCCGTCTCGTCCGGGGTTCAAACCCTCGACTGTAAATCGAGGACGTAGACTAATGACTGGAGCCGTCATGTCTCCGCCAGTGAGTTCGTTTATGCAGACCTACGCGTGTCTGCAGGACTCAGATAACCAGAAAGAAAGAAAGAGTTGACTCAGGTATCTCCCCAGAGGACGCAGTCGGTGTGCTCTGTAATCCTCCGGGAAAATTATAGCACACCGGAAAGCTTAATAAGATAAGGCTGTTGTGTCGTCTTAAGTTGTTTAAAAAAACTTACATTGTTTAAAATTTTGTTATTAAATTATAAACTAAGATTGAATAATTTTGGTTTCACTTCGAGGCCTGGTGCTAAATAGTAGCAATCGCTTGGTGCTTTCTCGTGATATTTTCCTTTCATTTGAAGGCCTGGTTATCAGGGATAACTAAACCGTAAGTGTAGGTCACGTCTTGGTGAATATTCACTGAAATTTAGCTTTGGTCCAGAACTAAAGTACGTTACCAGTTGGTCAGTAAGGTAGTTTCAGAGCCTAAACATAACACCCAGTCTTAATCATTATTAATGCTGCCGATGTGCCACAATAGCATATTGACCAACCAGCAATTGTATTTGTAATATGAATATTGTCTATGACTAACGTAAATATACAGAACATATACACAGTATATAAAAATATATTTTTATCTAAATTCTTAATACAATCAAATAACTTTTAACGTTTAACGACTGAGGACTTGGTGTTAGCCGCAGAAAACAAAAGTGCTGCACCAGTGTTCAGTTAAATGTGGGAAATAATGTCTTTTGTTATCACTTATTCTATGGTAAGACTTCCGGTGCCAAAAACGGATTGACTTTATATGGAGTTCCGGTCCTTGAGAATTGGGAGCGCTGTATTCGCGGTGGACCACGAAGGAAATGTCACGATCGGATGTTCATAAGCGCTTCTCCGTAAGCTTCGTAAAAGTACAATGAGATATAATGACCAGCGTCCTGTGGTAGTGCTCACAATGGCGACCCTTGTTATAATCTGCATAATTATTAAGCAAATTGTTGAATTAAGAGAGAAGTTAAACCCCACGAGTGGGAGACGGAAGCTCTAACCACTATGCTATGAATTGCCTTAATAAGGAAAGTTTCCAAGAGCAACAAACCGCTACCCAGCTGGAATTTTATACTTTCCTCGGCTGCTACTGAAGAACAGAGGAAGATCCACGCCCACGTCATGAGACGGTTCTTCAAAATTTCAACGCCCATATTCCAGCCGCCAATTGTCTGATTCAGTGACTCCTGGTTATTTTTCTGTCATATCTACTTTTGAAATTATGAATGGAATTTCGCTTCTACAACATGTTCCTGTAGATAATTTCATATTCCCACTGATCTTACGCTGAAAGAAAACTTTTTCACAGCTCTATGGCTCACCTGATTCTCAAGCTTCCATCCATGTCCTCTTGTTCTACTAGTATTCATTGAAATAGTACCTTTTTTTCCACTCGGCCAATCCCCCCTAAATGTTTTACACATCTCTATTATGTTTCCTCTCTCTCTCTTCTCTTTTTGGCGATGTTAGTTCCAGTTCTCTCTCCGGCTTTCTTCATAGTTCATCTCTCACGTTTCTAGGACGAACCTCGATCGTTGCAAATCTTTGTACCTAATCAAGTTTCGTTATAAGCTTTTAGCGATGGGAGCTCCACGATGGCGCTGCATACTTCAGGACAGGTCTAACGTAGGCGGTGTACTAAATAAAGCCACCTTATTTAGGTTCCTGAATAATGTTCTAACTTTTGGAGTTTGGTGTTATGTCCACTCCCACTTCTTTTTCTCTAGTCGCTACAGTTCGCCTGCATTGTGTACCGTCCTTCTGATCCGTGATATATTCCCATTTCCATCACTTGATACGTGTGTGTGTGTGTGTGTGTGTGTGTGTGTGTGTGTGTGTGTGTGTGTGTGTGGTGTGTGTGTGTGTGTGTGTGTGTATTGATGGGGGTGGGGTGGGTCTGGGGGGTGCATGTTCATTCATTCGCAGCCAAAGTTAATTATTTCATTAGTTTATTTGCTTAGTTATTTAGTTTAAGTTAATGTACTGTTTTAAAAACAAACACCATAGTATGAGATACGTCATTGTCCACACCTGTCCATGGCGTCATAGTGACGTCACCACCACGTCATCCAGAGGAAGCGTCCTGACAAGAGGAGCATCATGGTGCGCGCTGCCCACTCGCGCTCCTTGTAGTGTCAACTCCGGGGAACACTCAGACCTTTTGACACTTGAAAGAGCTTCAGTACAATGAAGTAATCACTAAAATTATCATCACACCGGGGAGAGGGCTCTTATACACTCATGATTTGGATGAGTTCGTGGGCAGACTGCATTTTCTTGGACTGTAAAAAAGCCTATTACACAGTACCCCCCATGAGTGGCTGGTATAAAAGTTGGAGAAAAAGGTAGGAATAACAGGCAAAATTCTCCAGTGGATAAGGGAGTATCTAAACAACAGAAAACTGCGAGTTACTGTGATAGGGGGAGACCTCAGAATGGCGAAGTGTCATCAGCGAAGTCCAACAGGGTTCTGTAATTGGACCTATCTTGTTTCTGATATATGTAAACAATCTTCCAGAGGTTATAGACTCATTCCTCTCAATGTTCGCTGATGATGCTAAAATTATAAGAAGGATTAGGACAGACAAAGAAAAAGACTACACGAAGACTTGCACAGGTTCAAAAGAATGTTTGCATAGAGGCTGGACGGATGAATACCGGTAATTCTCCAAGTATTATTTAATAAAAAGTGCCCTGTCTTTCTGTTTTCGTGTTACATAACCAGCCAAGTTTAGCAGCTAGGTTTAACTGTTAATAAGTGAACATCAATTAAGATATTAAGTAGTAGCTATGTGTAGCAAAACTTGTAGAGTGAGTTAGAAAGATTTTATTAGTAGCTGCACGTTGTTTGACGCGTCCACCCGTGTAGATATATAATCTATTGTCTTGTTATTATATTTTCTAGTTTACATCTTGGTTCTAATACCCTTGTCCGGCCCGGCGCCTTTTTTTTGATAATTACTTAGTTTCTACTCTTGATAAAATCTGCCATTTACAAATCTGAAGTTTGAAGTACAATTTTTATCAGCATCAAACTGAATTGGGGGGCCGGGCCGTACAGGGACATAGAGTATATTAAGACAGTGACGTGCCCCAAGACAACGAGACAATCCAGAGACTAAAGATAATAGTAAAGAAGAAGACAATCCAGTGCCTCAAGACAACGAGAAAGAAGAGGACAATCCATGAAGTGCCTCAAGGAAACATGAACGAACAAGTCAACACACTCATCCTCCTGCAGTTGCCTGACGGCTCATTACATGTGACATTTACGTCATTGTTGAGGCCAGCTGTTCCCACTCCCGCTGTGTTTACATTCTAGCCGGCAACATGTGCTTCTCTCTATGTTTTTGTGAATGAAATTACCTCCGACATTTGTTTACTATTATAGATTACATTCTCACTTGTGACACGTACGTTTGTTTATGTGTTATTATGAATGACGAGTTCGTGAAATATACTTATTCTTGTGAAATTTATCGATTTCTCATTTGTATATTTTTATGTAATATATTTTTCTCTGATTACCTTTTTGTCTTAGTTGTCTTTTGTTCTACGTCATTTAATATTGGCCAAATTATGTATACATAGTTTATTTGGCCCTTCCTTGTAATATCCATATGAATCAATTACCAACTTTTTGTTAATGAATATCCATATCTCTTAAGCTGCTGCTCACTCAAATTTATAAATAGATCATTTGTGTCGAAATATTGTTATTAAAATGGACCTAAAACACAGCCCTCAGCACTACGCTTACGCTGTTCCCGAGCATATTTTTCTTATTGATGTTAACTCTTGTGTTTCCTGTGTAGTTATACAAGCCACGTGTGACCTCTGGCTGAATTATATAACAAGAACATGGCGTTAATCACCTCATTTCAAACATTGCTGACGTAACAACGTGTGCGCGCGCACAATAGATGGCCACATCATCAAGCAATCGCATTAACGTATAAACAAACGAATCCAAAAGCCTATGACTCGCGTGAATAATGCGCACTAGTGGGCATGTAGTGAACTGTTATTCATACAGTTTAAAAAAAAGCATCAGAATTGTGGTTTTACGATGCGTTTTTCTCTCCAAAGACAGGAACTATTTGGTATTCAACAATTGCTGAGTTTAAATTCACAAAAGGCCCGTACAAAGTCAATATGTAGCATGAGCGTCCGCCAATAAACATTGGAAAGGAGCAGTGCCTAGCGCACAACTTTTCAATGTTTTGATGCACAAATTCATCAGTGTTATGCTCGCACAAGCTGGCGAAGCTGTCGTCTGTTCCGGTAATACACAGAGGGCCTCACACTACCAGTGTTACTACTAATGAAACACCAGTGTTGCAAGTATGATGACCGAACCACACATCAAGACGTGAAGAAAAGACGACGTTTCGGCGTCCTCTGGTTGCTATCTTTTCCCGCGTCCTCTGGTTGCTATCTTTTCCCGCGTCCTCTGGATGCTATTTTTTCACCCGTTTATTCACATTCCTCAGTCTTGACATTCCTCCATCAGTATTACTCTTTCCTCTATGTCAATCCTCCTTGCTCGAAAGCTTGAACTGTCCTGTCCAACATAATGATGTATGAAGGCATGAGAATGTTGAGCTCCGAGGTGACAGCTCTGTCCTGTCCGACATAATGTCAGCAGTGAAATGTCCGGGAGGCTTCAGCTTTTCCTCTTGGTCAGACCACCAGCCCATGGGCCGCCAGGCAGGGGTACGGGGGAGGGGGACAGGGGAAGGAGACAGGGGAAGGGGCAGGGGAAGGGGGCAGGGGAAGGGGCAGTATGATTAACCATCCTGCGAGATTGGAACTTATAGTATGACTGCTGCCTTATTCACTCTTGTGTTCATGATGTTATCCTCATAATGCACCCGGAGTCTGCCAGTGCAGAGTACTTATCACATGGCCCTGTATGACTAACCATCCTGTGTGATGGGGGATTTTAGCATCACGTAGCTAGCTTTTTGACACACACTGAAGGTGCAGTCACCCCCTGGGGTGGGAACCCCTGAACTAAACTAATACAACAAGGAGAGAGCAAGCACAGTCCACAATAAAACCATTCGTGAGGCGTCCAGAAGACTTTTAATACCTTAATATAACCACACAATAACCATATAAGCATCCTGGTACAAAGAATAAGTTACGTGTATGTTATCAGTAAGTCTTCCGGTGTGTGTGTGTGTGTGTGTGTGTGTGTGTGTGTGTGTGTGTGTGTGTGTGTGTGTGTGTGTGTGTGTGTGTGTGTGTGTGTCTCAGTTTAGTTATGCTTACCAACTTGTGCAAAAATCAAGATGCAGCTCTTGAGTCCTGCCTCATAGCTCTTGTCCCCGATCCATCGTTGCCTCCCAACGGTCCAGTACTTCGTCATATTTGCACTTGAAGCTGCAAAATGGTGCCATCCAAATGGTGGCAGCTTCAGCCACCTCTGGATCAAGCTGAGAATGGTGCCAGTTTCCGTCACCTCTGGCTCCCATCCCTTTGTCTACCACTCTCACTATAGACCAGTATTTCCTACACGTTGAACAGTTCAATGCTGAGCGGGGCTTTGTTTATAAGCTTCACTGTTCNGAGAACACTATCAACTGGCTGGTCAACAGTAGCCATAAGATACAGCTTACGCCATCTGTTGACATCAAATTACACTTATAACCAATTACCCCACAAATCAACTAACGCCATCTCTTTTTTTTCCAACGCACTATAAATAGCAAACAGCAACCCATAAGGTGGGTGTTTGGCTCGGGTAGGAGGTGTTCCAAGCTCCGCCACAGATGGTATGGGTGCATAATAAATGGCATATCATTGGTAGATATTCTTTGTTGACATTCACACAACAGCCAATCACAGGAAGGGATCAGCTAAAGGCTCCATCCACTTAATAAATCATCTTTATTCAGCACATCATCCTTGCTTATGATATTCTGTTTCAACTTTAATCGACCTAAAAAGTGAAGGGTTAAGTATTTATAAGCATTAATAAAGTGATAATTAAATACTGCAGGATGTAACGGGTGTTACAGAAACATGGGCTGGCTACCTGACTTGTGACGTCATCAGTGGGGGTTGCCTCTCGCAAATAATATCGATGATACAATGCTCCGTTCTTTTATTGAACTCAATTATTCAGTCAGATGGAAATTCTGTCTTGTACACAACGAAGAGGTTGTGTTTGAAATAAAGAGATTGTTGTGCAAAAAGACTTATTTCTTAGTTTGCATATAATTTATAGAAAGAGTGTTGGCATTCCCAGCAACAGCCAATCACAGGAAGGTATTTGCTAAAAGTCCGTCTCCTTATTGACGTCCTCAGGAGCGACACACAGATCTAGCTTATGGCTTCCTGTTTCATCTCTTGTATATAAAAAATGTGAATATTTCGATTACTATGATTATTAAATGTATGAGATTATAATAGTTGTTACACAAAATGGCTAAATTTTGCCATTAAAAAGAGCTCATAGTGGATTTTGTAATAGAGTTTTATGGAAAGGGAGTTATACTATTTTCCCTAAATATCTTCTGATATGGGTGTTGACTTCTCAAGTTCAAGTTCAAGTATGTTTATTGAGACAAGAAAAAATCCATCTCAAAGAGATAGAGTAGCTTAGACTATTTCTGCCCCCCTCTTCTTCAAGTCCGTCAAGGAACTCACAAATTCAGTGAGTACAAATACACAAATCACAGTACAAGAATCCCATTTAACATTGCAAAAATAATATATTTTAGGAGTAAATCCTTGTCTATGTTAATATTTATTAAACAGTTAATGGTGCTGACTTCTAAATTTGTGTAGCTAATACTTGAAGGCTTCTCTTCAGTTCCTTGTAGATTTTATACCAGTCAGAACAATGAGTAAGAGCTCTGAGTATAATTGCGTTTATTACACTATTCTTATATCAGTCTGACCATTCATACACATTCCAGTGTTGGTGGGTTTAGTATAACCTTCTGTGGTGAAAGTTGTCTTAGGTTCTCACGTAGACATGGAGGAAAGGGAGTGTACCATCGACGCCAAGTTCATGAGTAAAGTTAACTCGGATAAGTAGATCCTTTAATAGCGACAATTCTAGGAGTTTTTTTTTTCACAAATACGTATATATTATCGATGTATCTGCAGTAGATGCGACGTTTCCATGTTGTATTGAAGGTTTTCTAGTGTTCATATTTAGAGTACCAATGGGTTCTATTTATATTTTTAATACAAAAAAAATAATTATTATAATGTTTCGATTATTTCTGAATGGGACCAAAAATGTATTCCCCTAAATAAATGCATATTATTATCATTATGATTGACTAAATCTAGTCCTTGCAGGCGAGATCAGTTGTGAACGCCGGCTAGCGCACAAGTACAAGAGCGCCCAAAATTAACACATAAGACATGGAGAGACAGGCGTGTAGCTTCTGACTTTATTTTTATTAATTAATATTACATATTAAGCGTTTACTCTTAATATATATTATTATATATAAGTATAACTATCACACAGTAAATGTAATAGGAGTCTACCCAAAAACTGGCCACAGTCAAATGTTTTGTGCGTTCGACCATGTTTGTGGGCCTTCAGATACTAAGTGTAAACACTGGCGGGCGTCGTTCTTATGAAGCCAAGATTATGTCCATCACATCACTCAACTTCATTTAATAACTATATGCCTGTTAACTAGAAGATTTTAACTGTTAATAGTCTTACATTGGGGTTGTAATATTGAGTAAGTATATATATATATATATATATATATATATATATATATATATATATATATATATATATATATATATATATATATATATATATATATATATATATATATATATATATATATATATATGTCGTACCTAGTAGCCAGAACGCACTTCTCAGCCTACTATGCAAGGCCCGATTTGCCTAATAAGCCAAGTTTTCATGAATTAATTATTTTTCGACTACCTAACCTACCTAACCTAACCTAACCTAACTTTTTCGGCTATCTAACCTAGCCTAACCTATAAAGATAGGTTAGGTTAGGTTAGGTAGGGTTGGTTAGGTTCGGTCATATATCTACGTTAATTTTAACTCCAATAAAAAAAATGACCTCATACATAATGAAATGGGTAGCTTTATCATTTCATAAGAAAACATTTAGTGAAAATATATTAATTCATGAAAACTTGGATTATTAGGCAAATCGGGCCTTGCATAGTAGGCTGAGAAGTGCGTTCTGGCTACTAGGTACGACATATATATATATATATATATATTATATATATATATATATATATATATATATATATATATATATATATATGTTGTACCTAGTAGCCAGTTGGCCTACTATGCAAGGCCCGATTTGCCTAACAAGCCAAGTTTTCCTGAACATATATTTTTCCAATTTTTTTTATGAAATGATAAATCTGTCCATTTCATTATGTATAAGTTAATTTGTTACCCACAGGATGGGTATGGGGTGCATAATAAATGAACTAAACTAAACTTTTCAAACCCCAACCACAGGATGGGTATGGGGTGCATAATAAATGAACTAAACTAAACTTTTCAAACCCCAACCCACAGGATGGGTATGGGGTGCATAATAAATGAACTAAACTAAACTTTTCAAACCACACCCATATACTCTAATTAATATTGTAAATAACTAATTAAAAAGTCTCCACTTATGAATGTTGACCAACAAACTCACACTAAACATAGAAAATACCGACTACATTATATGTGGAAACAAATCGTCAAATACACCTTCAGATAAACAATGTCAACATTAATAGTAAGGATGAGGGAAAGTTCCAGGGCCTATACAAAAGACTAAACCTCACTACTCATATACAACACAGCCAAAAAAACTTCTATAACAGTTGGTATACTGTCAGAAATCAGACATTACGTTCCCCGGTCTGCTCTCCCTACACTGTATTACTGCCTAATCTATCCCCCTATCTAACATACGGTATCTGTGCATGGGGCTGAGGTTCAATCACTGCATGCAACTTAATCAGTATAATCTATTCTTTGAATTTATAATGTAGTTATTATGTTGAATTCAAATTCTGTTACATTGTACCTATTATTACAAGCAGTGGCTGCTCGCCCATAGGGGGCTGCTGAGCTGCAGTCCCCCCTAAACACTCGCTGCCAGATGTATGACTACATCAACATCACACAAAAATAATAAGCAACCAACAAATGTGTCATAACAGAAAGTTGCTATATGTTATCTTCAATTTATATTTATAGTTGAATTTTGAAAATTGTCATTAAAATTGTCATTAAAACGATATAAAAATAAAGGTTTCATACTGTCCGATAGTACAGGATTTGTCATCTGGTAACTTTCAGCTGCATTCGGTACAGCCCACTTGCTTTAATTATTATTCCTTTAATAATTTATTTGAATTATTGTTATTATATTATTTTATGAAGCATGCGGTGACGCTGTCCCTCCATTCTATTTTCCCATGAGCCGCCACTATGTGAGAACATACATATGCAATACGCACATATTTTGCTATATATATATAATCATTTTATATCTTAAAAACGTTTCCTGTTATGAAGAGATGTGAGGAGAATAACACGACATAAGATGTACCCGCTTCCTCCTCCACTTCCTTCCGGCTCCCATCTTACTAAGATGGAGCAGGGAGAGGTGTAACACCCAACAGGGAGGTGTAACACCCAAAGAGACAGGTATAACACCTAACAGAGACAGATATAACAATTAACACAGACAGGTTTAACAGTATACTGTACATGGTTTCCTCAAATGTGATAGAAAGTATGATTCTCTTATCACGCCTCAATACTTACATTGATAATGACTGCGACTGTTCCGTGGGTGGTAGAGGACCCCATACCTATCCTGTGGGTGGTTGTGGACCCCATACCTATCCTGTGGGTGGTTGTGGACCAAATATCTATCCTGTGGGTGGTTGTGGACCCCATACTCAGCCCATGGATGGTTATGGACCCCATATCCATCCTGTAGATGGTTGTGGACCCCATATCCATCCTGTGGGTGGTTGTGGACCCCATACCCATCCTGTGGGTGGTTGTGGACCCCATACCCATCCTGTGGGCAATAATGGACGCCATACCCATCCTGTGGGCGGTAGTGGACCCCATACCCATCCTGTGGTAGGTAGTGGACCCCATACCCATCCTGTGGTCGGTAGTGGACCCTATACCCACCCTGTGGGAGGTAGTGGAAAGGGTTACAGTCACCCACATTTACTAACAACAGTTAACAAACTGAGGTGAGGATGCACAATCAACTTAAAATATTCTATAGATTCCTCGTTATTTACATGACAGGATAACGAAGACAGAGTTTGAGAATGCATAATCTGACTTAACTTAGCCAATTAACTAGTACACATACCACAGGAACATCAACATTGTTATTTAATCATCGATCTGCCTCTGCACTGTAAATTGGTAACGTATCCGCCTTAAATTTATAATAACATAAATACTAGTGTAGAATTTGGATCGGGTTACCAATGCAGAATAATTTCTTTGTCTATAAATGCCTATGACGCCAGACTTCTGTGATCAAGTACACGTTCTATAACAAAAATGATAAGCAGGCGATGAGTCACAATAACGTGGCTGAAGTATGTTGACCAGACCACACACTAAAAGTTGAAGCCTAAAGAAGAGAATGGTCCAGAACGGACCGAAACGTCGTCGTCCCTTCAACTTCTAGTGTGTGGTCTGGTCAACAAAAATGATAACAAACACAACGTATTTAGCCTATGTTCATACAGTTAAGAAGTAGAATTAACAATTAAATTGACTTTGTCATGCCAGAAACTGTGCGTAATCAGTGATTTTATATAATAAAAAATTATGTGCCTATTAGAAACCCATTCTATGTCCTGTATATATTTAAAAAATATATATATATTATTCCTTAACTTTTCAACCACAGACTGCGATTTAAATTCCTTACACTATGTAGACTTCAAACCACTTACATCACGGTCCACAGACCTCATCTTACATTATTTAAAGGATATAATTATTCGCACACTCAGGCTCAAAAACATTTCAAAATGATACACGATCAAAAAACACATTCACTTCAAACATCTATCAACTACGGGCTGTTCATGCCCGTGCCACCTCTAGTGGTGATAAAGGTTTGATTAATCAATCAACTATGAGGGGCTGGTCTGGGGCTGGTCCCAAACCTGCACACAGAAATAACATCACATGAGACCAGAAGACATGGCAGGATGTGCAGAATACCCCCGTTGAAAAGCAGAGGTGCAACTGGTACTCTGAGAGAGAACTCTATCAACATCAGAGGCCCGAGACTGTTCAACACGCTTCCACTACACATAAGGGACATAACTGGCAAACCCCTCACAGTGTTCAAGAGAGAACTGGATAAGCACCTCCAAAGGATACCTGATCAACCAGGCTGTGACTCATACGTCAGGCTGCGAGCAGCCGCGTCCAACAGCCTGGTTGATCAGTCCAGCAACCAGGAGGCCTGGTCGATGACCGGGCCGCGGGGACGATAAGCCCCGGAAGCACCTCAAGGTATCCTCAAGGTAACTATCAGGAGAAAGCGCCAAATGATTGATTAACCATTCAATCATTTGCCTCATTGGTTTGAAAAAACGAAACTATATCCTTGATGATACTGGTTTTGATGTTCCAGACAGACAACATTTGAAGTCTTAAAACATAACATATCAATATCTATCAACATTTGGCTGGTTATTATGCCACCACAAGTGCTTACTGACCAATATGTATATACACCTAGAAGGCTACACCTTTCATGTCTCTGACTTCATTTAACTGATGACTAAATTATATGGCTGGGACTATGTAGTCCTGTGATTGTTATTTCTGGTTATTTTGTGTTTTCCATCTGTAAAATTCACACCACCACCACTTCCAAAAGCGAGAAGCAGATTTGAGATGTTACCCTGACTTCTTGGAGAGGCATCGTCGTGTCCCTGTGGCGGCTTAAGGACTGCTAGGGTAAGACAACATACCCCAGCTGGATCACTAGTACCATTAACATTATCATTATAGACGGTTTACCGAGGGGGCTGTGACCCCCTGAGGTGCTGGGGCCAGTGTCGACGCCGTTAGCAGCAGAGGTCGACGTGATGCTCTCTGTTGTAGTCGTGTTGGGGTCACAGTTACTCCACTCGACTGTGCTGTTCGATGTTATATAGAGGAACTAAAACCGTTGGCTTCCCGTACATAAAGCACATTACTCCACTCACCCAGGTGTAAGGTAAATTCTTGTCGGGTTTGTCACAGTCGCATCTCGCGATCATGGTCATCCAACCATTGTCAGGCAGGGATTCGGAACTCTGCTGGAGATACAAACCCCCGTCTCTACCCAATAGAAGCTGGACGGTGATGGTGACTGCCTCGGTTAGAGACCTCAAAAAGAGCACTTGAGGTTGGCGGTGAAATTACTATTAAGTTGGTCACGAACAAAGCAGTGTGGCGCTGCCCAGACACGGACACCACACACCACAAACACGCTGCCATCACTACCCGCATCGTACACTACCTGTTTTTACCTGCGACTAAGGATCAGTGTCTGTAGTTTTCAATGTATTGAGTTTCGAGCCTGTCATCTATAACTGAAGTTCCAAGTCTGTCTTCTAAAACTGAAGAGCTGAGCCAGTTTTATACGATGGACTCCAAGCCTGTCTTCTTCGACTGGGTTAATATTGTATGTTTCTTTTACTACCGAAGCCTTGGTGGTCTGTACACACCTGGTGGCTTATGGGTCTCGTGTGAGGTTTCTGCGCAGGCAGCATTAAGACTTCTGTGCAGGCGACGTTTAAGTTTCTACGCAAGCGGCGTTGAGGCTTCTGCGCAGTATCCGTCACTAGGCTAGATATTACTTTTCTCTGCTGTGTGAACATAAATAAGTCAACTAGATAATAGATAACTATATCAGGGTGGCGTTATGGAGACCCCTCAGGTCGTCGTCATCCTAGAACCTCGTTATGAAGAACCTTAACAAGTTATGTATAAGAGCTCCTGAGACCGTCTTGGTATACATGTATCCGACTGAAGACTTAAATATATTCTGTTTTAAATTACTTGGGCGTTTATGTATAATTTGTGCAAATAATTTCAGAGCAATGTTGTAAAGGAATTTATTACGGATTGTTTTGGTAGCTTATGTGTGGTTTTGAAAAAGGAAGGATGCAGGGAAATATTAGGAGAAAGCGCCAATCATTACGACTACAGCACTTGGAAGGGGTCGGGATAAGGATTTGGGATGGGACGGGGGGAAGGAATGGTGCCCAGCCACTTGGACGGTCGGGGATCGAACGCCGACCTGCATGAAGCGAGATCGTTGCTATATCGTGCAGCCCAAGTGGTTGGGCTAGGAAGGAGGTATATGACAGCTAACTGCCATCAGATCTGCACTTAGAAGATATATATCTCCTTGCCACCCTCGGTGTCTTTCTGCTATTATTGGCGTCTTACTGCCACTCTCGGTGAAACACAGATAGTGGCAGGAAAAGGCCAAAAGCGGCAGAGAGACGCCGATGGTAGCAGGGAGACACCAAGGGTGGCAAGGAGATAGCCATCTTGCGAGGCAGCCAAGCCTCCTTAGTGACGCGTTCGTCAGTTCCCTAGTGGAGGCGGCTGAACGCGTTCATCACTGCTGTCTGGTCCGCACTATCTTAGGGGAATACATTGCGCATACTATACTCATAATCGAGTGTTTTGTCAGTGGGCATTATCCTGATGATTGTCCAAAGTGGGAAAATATGGGTAGTAGCGCTGGTGGCGGTTGTAGTGGCGGCCACACCTTCCCCAAGTACTACCTCCTCCAGCCACGAATGGCACGAAACATTTGACGACAGAAACTTCACATCCAACCCACTGATGTTAAAAATAATTTCCAAAGCCAGTGACGCCGCCAAAATTACTGGCCATCTGCATGTTCTCAATTCCTCGACGCCAATTCTCAACTCTACTTTCCTCATCGCAAACGCTCAGGTGCAGATGCTCCCCTCAAGTATACAGGGCAATGTAAACCGTATACCTTCATTATGAAACTAAGCACCGACTCAAAGATTAAATCCACCAGTGAATCTTTCATATTCAGCCACTTCTCCATACGGCAAATAGGGCGATCCAGTGGAATCAGGTGAGAAAATCCTGTGCGTGAATCTCCAGAAGACGTGAGCGAGTGCCAGTCTCCGACGGGCCCCATTGCATGGTGGGCCGTCGGGCTCCTGGTGGCGGAATGTGCCTGCATCATGGGTATAGTGGCCACACTGCTGGTCATGCGTGCACGCCGTGCTTGATGACGTTGTTGCTGCTGTGATTCAAATCAATTTTCAAATTCAAAATTCGAAGTGATGAGTGGAAAGGAGACGACATACTGACGGTGTGCTACTGTGGAAGGTGACGGGCTGCCTCGATGTTCCTCATCACCATGACGAGTCTTCCCATGTACATTACAAATATTTTCAAACTCACTACAGAAAAACACACTTAAATTGTAGCAACCGATTCAATTACTAAAGAAAATTACATATGAGCAAGCAATTTGTGTTTCATTATTAAACAACTGAAAAATTCTCTGGAAGCAAATACTTAGCAGACTGTGTTAAAACAGCACAAGATCACTTATACAATATAATCACATAAATGTGTATCCAAAACCCGTCGTCAGCAATTCAGCATGTATATAATGTATAATTGAAGTCTGCTATTGTTTGCTAAATTAATACGCTATATTAATTAATGATGGAAACTGCATTAAACAATAAATAGTTAAATAATAACTTCTGGTGTTTATTTTTCATGGAGAAAAATTTACATAAACAAAATATCCACCATAAATAACAGTTTATTAACAAAAAAATATGTTAAATTTTTATAGTCTATCCTAATTGTGGGCATGGGCCTTCTGCGTGCCATTATTTAACTGTCAACACTCATCTGCGCAGGCTTATTTAACCTTTAAAATACTGAAGAGTTTGGAGGATATTGATCCAGACAGCTTCTTCAAAATGTCAATGTAACACGAACAAGGAACAACGGTCTCAAGCTCAACAAGCTACAATGTAGGACAGAAAAACATATGTTTCTCACCCATTGGGGTATAAACCCATGGAACCGCCTACCCGCCAAAGCCAAAACCCTGCTGAATTTTTAAATCCAGCTCGATAATCATCAGGACAATTGGGGGCCCTATGACAAGCCGCTGCTTCTGTCCTCTAGAGGCCACTGGAGAGTAGCGGCCTTAGGTAAATTCAGAGAGAGAGAGAGAGAGAGAGAGAGAGAGGGAGAAGAGAGAGAGAGAGAGAGAGAGAGAGAGAGAGAGAGAGAGAGAGAGAGGGAGAGAGAGAGAGATGGGGATAGAGGGAGTGTTATCACTCCCGGGACCAAAACACAGGAAGACTCAGCTTCAATTTCGTATCTTTTTTCCTCACTACGTGAAGATAATGAACCTTCTTCCTGCTGTTATTCTCTCTCACCCTCAACCTTATACTCCCTCACCTTATACTTCATTAGCCTAAATCTTATACTCCCTCATCCTCAACCGTATACTCCCTCACCCTTATACCCCATTACCCTAAATCGTATACTCCTTCTCCCTCATCCTTATTATCCCTTATCGTCAGCCTTATACGTCCTCATCCTCGCTTTTTCTGCACATATATTTTCCCCTAATGCATTTTTACGCGCTCTGAAATATATATTTTATTTACCCCTTAGATTAACATCACTGTACCGTTTTCTTTCATTTCACAAACACTTTAAAAGAAAACGAAATTTAACCGTATATCCATCCAGTGTTTCTGAATGTTTCTATATAATAATATATAATAATAATAATATAAATAATAATAATAATAATAATAAAATAATAATAATAATAATAATAATAATAACAATAATAATAATAATAATAATAATAATAATAATAATATAATAATAATTTTTATTTACGAGAAGGTACAACGTGTTGTATGTTATATGCATCATTAAAATGTTATAAAGTTTGCACATATGTGTTATAAAGTTACTTAGTAGTCACATATGCCATATTACAGGGAACAACTACACATAGGTATACCCTGATTCTCGGTTTACATACGCTGAGTGGTCTTAGTCCTGAACTATATCAGGGACTAAGGTATACCCTAGCTTACCTGATCTGATACATCCTGGTTGGTCTAAATAACATTGTAAATAACGCGTTAAAAAAAAGGACTCGCTGAAGTCGACCAGCAAACTCACACTAAACATAGAAAATACCTACTACATTTATTGACCACTGGGGTCCACTGGTGGGGACGCCAGAGGTCAAGGTGGGACGCCCGTGGTCAAGGTGGGACGCCAGTGGTCAAGGTGGGACGCCCGTGGTCAAGTGGGGACGCCAGTGGTCAAGGTGGGACGCCAGTGGTCAAGGTGGGACGCCAGTGGTCAAGGTGGGACACCAGTCAAGGTCAAACTTAAAACGATGCTAAATATATATATATATATATATATATATATAATATATATATATATATATATTATATATATATATATATATATATATATATATATATATTTATATATTATATATAATATATATTTCCCATAATTCTATATTATATTATATTATATATATATATATATAAATATATATATATATATATATATAATCTATATATATAATATATATATTTGGGAAATCCAGGAAAGTGAAACACTCACACATGCCCAGATGTTGTCACGTAACTGATGCTGCCTCATATAATGACATTTAACCATAGTATTGCTAATCCGGAAAGCTTGCCCTTTGTCAACAGGTCCCTACACGTTAATATGACTCAAAATATTAACAAGACAAGCTGAACAGGCTACAGGATGTTCTCACGCTCCGGCACACGCACGTTCATTGACGCGTGCAGCTGTTCATATATATAACTCCGATTTCCTATAGTTTGACGTCAATACCAACGCGGATTAAAAAAAACCCCACCTCAACACCATCTGGGATACAGTTAACTTCGCGGCACACCTCAACACCAACTTGGGTTCAGACATTAAACAAGGGATATATGCACCAAGATTTGAGAACCCCGGTTTACACTGTATACACTGAAAAATAATATTCGCCACAAAAATCGTCTTAAAGAGTACCATGGATACAAAGGAATTCATCCAGCAACAGACCATTAGTTCAAACAAGGCTGTTTGATTCTTGGAAAACATTCAGGAGTGTAAACAATGAAAGGAGAGGACTGAATGAGAGTGCTTGCTACTTCTGTTTGAAGGGATATTAGACACAGCAACTTTAGAGTGTCTATTGAGTCAAGAATGTCATGCTCTCTAATGATCTTAAATACTTGTGTTTAAATCATCTATTAATTTTTGTTATCTCAAAACTGAATAAATGCAGCACGACTTCGTACGATTTATTCCAGTCTTAAATATTTATTGCTCAACATTGAACACGCAATTTGGTAATACCCTTTCTCAAAAAACACAATATTCCAGTATAGACAAANAAAGGCCAAGAACAGAACCATTTGTCCGAACCTGCCGTTCCTCTCAAATCAAATCAAATCAAATCAAATCAAATGTTTATTTAGATAAGGTACATACATACAAGAGATTTTACAAAGAGTGATGGATTTATAGATAGGGCTAGTACTTACAATGCCTAAAGCCACTATTACGTAAGCGTTTCGGGCATGAAAAACCTGCTCTCGTACTGAGCAGGACTGCTGTATATACAAGGAGTTACAAAGTTTGTATGTCTTTGAAGTATGTCCCCAAGTGTGTCCTCCTAATCTCTTTCCCGTGTCTGGGTGTAGGCGTTACGGAAGGTTATTAAGGGGTCACACAAGTGCTTACTGACCATTCAGCAAGTATACTCTGGTCCTCAACATAGTCCAGAATTTAGGTAAACTGTATACGTCGATAAGGTGTGGAATATGTTCCTTTTCTGGAATACTAATACTATTTTATTTATATAAATACATAGGATCACTTACAATGATTGCTTAGAACGGTGCAGTATTTGTATATTTTATAAACCACTAATTATATAAATAAATAAATAAATAAATATGTTTATTTATTTATTTATTTATATAATTAGTGGTTTATAAAATATACAAATACTGCACCGTTCTAAGGAGGAGGAGGACAAATATATAGGCACTACGTGGCACTAATATTTAGGAGGACAAATATTAAGGCACTACGGGCTCACCATAGCCCGTGCTACTTGGAACTTCTGTTCCAGGTAGCGAATCTTTAACAACATATATTAGGAATTATCAGTATGTCAGTTTTTTTTATTAACAAGCTTAGGTATACACAGCAATGTGCTGTTGACCAGACCACACACTAGAAGTTGAAGGGACGACGACGTTTCGGTCCGTCCTGGACCATTCTCAAGTCGCTTAACTCAAGCGACTTGAGAATGGTCCAGGACGGACCGAAACGTCGTCGTCCCTTCAACTTCTAGTGTGTGGTCTGGTCAACATACTTCAGCCACGTTATTGTGACTCTTCGCCAGCAATGTGCTGCTACTCTATTCTATATGAAAGAATACTCAGTGTAGATATAAAAAAAAGCTATAAGTTCATCTAATATTAAGTACTATTGATCTGCAAAAACAGTTGTTCTTTAAAGTCTTGAACTGCATATTCAGAGTTAACTTTTATACTGTACTTAAAAATTAGTTGTGACCTATTTGAGTCCAATTTTCATGCACTGACAATCAGAACTTGTCATAAAATAGTCGAAACCATCCCTTTGCCGAGGGTAGATCAGGAACTTAATCTAAATCTCTAATCACCCACACCCATGCAGTCGGGCTCGTTCCCAATTCACAGTCGGGAATTCCTGGTTCGAGTCCCAGCAGTTAGTCAGCTTATTGTCGGATTGCATCGAAGGGAGGGGTCAGTAGTTCGACCTTGGGGGAACCTCGATATAGGCCTAAAATGTATATATACACTGGCTGCCTGTCCCTCGACACTATTACAATGACTCAATTAATATCTCACCTTTATTTATTAGCTTAAGGATCTGCATGAAACGCTATGCGTGTTAATGGCTTTGCAAGACTGTAAGAACACTGATATTATGTACTCTTATAACCCAATGTACCTTCTTGTATATATATAAATAAATAATTTTTTAATTACTATTGAATTATTATTATTAACTGTAGATCTCGCTTAATCCTGTAGGGCAGGGTGTAGAGGCTTTGGCGAATATATCTTACCTGTAATCTACCTTACCCCCTAAATGTCAACCCATGTCTTGCTATTTTCAGACAATAGTTTGTTGACCGACTTGTATAACTGCTGATTTCCGCCTCGTTTGTTTTTTTCTTTTTGCCCTTTTCAACTCAATTTATGCTTTGATGTCATTAGTATTAGGTGCAGGCGATGAGTCACAATAACGTGGCTAAAGCATGTTGACCAGACCACACACTAGAAGGTGAAGGGACGACGACGTTTCGGTCCGTCCTGGACCATCAAGACAATCGACTTGAGAATGGTCCAGGACGGACCGAAACGTCGTCGTCCCTTCACCTTCTAGTGTGTGGCCTGGTCAACATTAGTATTAGGTTTTAGTCCAAGTGTTTTTCACCACACCTTGCCCGAAACGCTGTGCGTATTAGTGGCTTTAGGCATTGTATGTACTAGCTCTATCTAGAAATCTGCCATTATGTTTGTTAACTCACCTTGTATGTATGTACTTTTATGTGAATAAACATTTGATTTGATTTGAATATGTTGTCACCATGTCCTCAGTAATCAATACATAACCTCTCCCACTCTATCGGTGTGCAGGACAAAACATATCAATTGTGACACTAGCTCTCCACTTATGTCAGTTGCTTAATTTAGAAACTATACTTGTGGTCGATCTCGAACCCATTTATGATGTGACGACTTTTACTGAATTTTGTAACTAGCTCATTAAGATTGTAACTTGCTTAGCTAAATGAATTGTGGGGTTCAGTCCCTGATTATGTGCCAAGTTCAAGTTCAAGTATGTTTATTGAGACAAGAAAGAAATACATCTCAAAGGGATAGAGTAGCTTAGGCTATTTCTACCCCCTGTACTTCAAGTCCCTCAAGCGGCGCACAAATTCAGTGAGTACAAATAGACAAATAACATTACAAGAATCCCATTTAACATTGCAGGTTAATATAGTAAGCACAGCATATAATTGTTACACTCTTGGGGCAAACTTCTTGTAGCTCCTAAGTATACTGTCTATCATACCATTATCACACATCCAAACAATTTGATGTGGTACACTACTTATTTCCTTATTTCTATAGTTATCAATAAGTTGACACTCTAATACATAATGTTCTAAGGTGTGGGCGTGCGGCATACTACATAATTTACACTCCTTATCTTTTTCACTGACATCAACAACGTATTGCCAGATATATTTGTATCCTAATCTTAATCTCATGTAAATTGAATCCTCCCAAGTAACTGAAATTTAAATAAGTTTATTGAGGTCAACTTGTGGTTTTGATGTGGCACGTTTGGCCAAGTCATCCACTACCTCGTTGAGCACTATTCCAACATGAGATGGAATCCACGTGAATTTCACACTATGACCTTTCAGCTGTATCTCGGTTATCCTTTTCTTACAATCCTCAACTATGGATATGAAGACTGGGTTTCGACTGTTTAAGGACTCAAGTGCTCCTCGGTCTAGGGACTCTCTATATAAGTCCCTTCTATGCCCTCAGCATTTATCAAACAAGCATAATCTAATCTCCCTCCCCTCAGATGAGTAGGAGAAGGCTCGCCCAGCAGTTGAACATCTTCATGTTCCTGCAAAAACTGGTACCATCTGCAACTATTCCTATTTGCTTTACCCCTTGATCCTAAAGCTGGATGTCTGGCATTAAAATCCTCTACCACAAGTGTATCTTCAGAAAATAAGGAATCTGGCAAGTATCTTAAATCAAGGGAGCTATCAGAGATGTTTAGATTAATGAAATTTAACTCTCGGTCTTGTAATTGTATCCGCAAGCTAATACTTTCAATACCTCTATATCTCTGAGGGATTCCAGTTATCTTGGCCGTATGGTACTTTTGACATAACATGAGACCTCCCTATTTCCTCCATCAGCATATAAGTGAAAACCTCTATAGCCATTTAGCATCAAAATGCTACCATCCCTATCCCCAGTTTCCTTTAGTGCTACTATGTCAATATCCTCTCTAAGAGTATAATAGTGTACATCCACCGCTCTAGTTTTTAATCCATTAACGTTCCAAGATAGTATTCTCAATCTACTTTCATCCATGATTAATAATAAAACTACCTTTGCCCTGCCCGTCACATTCCATGAGATACGAGAGTACTGTACCTTAAAACTTCCTTCCAACACCGTAACATTTTTTTCTTTCTCCTCACTAGCACAACTACTACTAACATCGAAGGTAATATTATTCATATCTATTTTCTTTGTTATTTTTGTATACCGTTTTACTTTAACCGTTCTTTCAACATTTGTCACAACAGGAGGTTGAACACTGCTAACACTACTAGAAAGTGTATTCTCCTGACTATCCTCTATCATCGTTACGTCATGCGCATCATTACTTTCTTCTACGCACGTTTCACTTTCCATTTCACGTCCAGTTTTACTTTCAATTACACGCCCTGTTTCACCACCATCTTCACCCCGTCTACCATCCATAGCCAAATTTTCCAATGCCTCAATCCTCTTATCTAGTTTTTTTAGATACTCCAAAATTTGATTACCACCTCAGAGGTGACCATATTGTCCTGAACCTTGTCCTCACAAGGTTTCAGTTTTTCCACTGCATTACTTACTTTCCCTAGGCTCGCCTTAATTATCTCCGTCCCTTTCTCCCACACATTGTTCATAGGGGCTGTCGTTGGCTTCCAGCTGTTTCCTCCATGTTCCTCTTGCACAATCTTTCCTTGCTGCGAGGATACATCTATCCTGCTTGTAGGACCCGTCCTAGTCTCTTTCAGACAAGGCTTCATGGGGCATAGAGAGGAACCAGCATTGTGGCTGCCTCGACAGTTGCAACAAAATGGGACGATTTTTTTCACTTTTTTCAATCTTGACTCTACATTCTCGCGAGTCGTGTTTCTTACCACAATACCGACACCTGGGGTCAAACTGGCATTTCCATGCCATATGTCCCCAACGTGAACACTTCATGTCTAACATAGGCTCCTCATTGTATTTTGCAACTTTCCTATAGCCTAGTCCTTGCACAAAAGTTTTCTCCGGCGCCTCACCCTTTACCAAGGCAACAACCTTGTTTGTCACCACGAACACTGTTCCTCTTTACCCATACAACACTATCATTGTTGAGAAGAAGACAGTCAGGATCCAAGTAAGTTGGAAACTTAAAAACTATGATCTTTGTGTGCACCATACCTTCTTCTGGAGTAACCATCACAACGTTCTCAAAACCAACCGTCGTGAGGCGTTCCACGGCCTTTTCAGTTCCAACTGTTATGTAGGGCCGGTGAAGACCCTCCTTGAAGAGTGGTTCATATTCCAAACACTCCTTAGCCAGACGTACCGTCCACGCCAGCTTTTGGTGGAAGTTCAGTTGGCATGTTGTAGGGAACAACAGCCTCTTCCTTCTATTAAATTGCTTCTCTTGAGTCCTGCTGAATAGGGTTTCATTTTTTGGTCTCTTTGTTATTTCATCCTCACTCTCACTGTCTCTCTGTCTGTGAATATTTCGCCGTTTATTTCTGTTAATTACTACTTCAAACGGTCTGTTATCATCTTGTCTGCCCTCCTCACTATCACTTAGGTATACCGCCTCAGCCATTTCCTCGACACTCAAAGGCACTGTCAACAATCGAGAACAAATTCACAATATCCAGCTGCAGCCACGTGCAAAAACGAAGAGTGTGGGGCAATACTCCACCTCCCACCAAGCAGCGGACGCCAAGAGAGCCAATACTCCCTCAGTGAGTACCTCAGAGTGAGGAGGGAAGCAGAGACAGTTTGAAAATGACATCGCGAGTAAAGCCAAGACCCAACCAAAGCTGCTCCACAGCCACATCAGGAGGAAAACAGCAGTGAAGGAACAAGTGATGAAGCTGCGAAAAGGGGAGAACAGATACACAGAGAATGACAAGGAGGTGTGTAAAGAACTCAACAAGAGATTCCAGGAGGTCTTCACAATAGAACAAAGAGAAGCCCCTGCACTAAATGAGGAGGCGGCAAACCAAGCAACCTTGGAGGAATTTGACCTCACCAGTGATGAGGTCAAAAGATGTCTGCTGGAGCTGGATGTGACAAAGGCTGTTGGGCCTGACAGAATCTCACCATGGATACTAAAGAAAGGTGCAGAAGCACTAAGTGTGCCACTCTCTATGGTGTATAACAGGTCACTGGAAACAGGAGACTTACCAGAAAGTTGGAAGACAGCTAACGTGGTCCCAATATACAGGAAGGGTGACAGGCAAGAGGCACTGAACTACAGGCCAGTTTCCTTAACTTGTATACCATGCAAGGTGACGGAGAAGATCGTGAGGAAAAGGCTCGTAGAGCATCTGGGGGGAAATAACTTTGTAACACACCACCAACATGGGTTCAGGGATGGTAAATCGTGCCTCACATGTTTAATAGAATTTTATGACCAGGCAACGAAAATTAGGCAGGAAAGAGAAGGGTGGGCCGACTGCATTTTCCTGGACTGCCAGAAAGCCTTTGACACAGTACCCCATAAAAGGCTATTAAAAAAGTTGGAGCAACAGGCAGGAGTAAAAGGGAAGGTGCTCCAGTGGATAAGAGAGTACTTAAGCAATAGGAAACAGCGAGTAACGGTAAGGGGGGAGACATCAGAGTGGCGAGATGTCATCAGCGGAGTCCCACAGGGCTCAGTACTTGGACCCATCCTGTTTCTAATATATGTAAACGATCTTCCGGAGGGTATAGACTCATTCCTCTCAATGTTTGCTGATGATGCAAAAATTATGGAAGAATCTAGACGGATGAAGATAGACAGAGACTACAGGATGACCTGGATAAACTGGAGGAATGGTCTAAAAAATGGCTGCTAAAGTTCAACTCACGAAAGTGTAAGGTGATGAAATTAGGCGAAGGGAGCAGGAGGCTGAACACAAGGTATCATCTGGGAGATGAAATCCTGCAAGAGTCAAATAGAGAGAAAGATCTGGGGGTTGATATCACACCGAACCTGTCCCCAGAAGCCCACATCAAAAGAATATCATCAGCGGCATATGCTAGACTGGCCAACATAAGAACTGCCTTTAGAAACTTGTGTAAGGAATCTTTCAGAACCCTGTATACCACTTATGTAAGACCAATCCTGGAGTATGCAGCTCCAGCCTGGAGTCCATACCTAGTTAAACACAAGACAAATTTAGAGAAGATTCAGCGGTATGCCACCAGGCTCGTCCCGGAACTGAGAGGAATGAGCTACGAGGAAAGGCTAAAAGAGCTGAACCTCACGTCCCTGGAAAACAGAAGAGTAAGGGGAGACATGATAACCACTACAAAATTCTCAGGGGAATTGACAGGGGGCA
>WNGS01028583.1:5355584-5402919 GCA_020271785.1 Procambarus virginalis | reverse complement strand
TGGACAAAGGACTAAACTTTTCAGAACTTTGTGGACACGAACAGGGAGACACAGGTGAAACTTAGTACCCAGATGAGCCTACAGAGACGTTAGAAAGATTTTTTCAGTATCAAGTGGTTAATAAATGGAATGCACTAGAAGTGATGTGGTGGAGGCTGACTCCATAACACGTTTTCAAATGTAGATCTGATAGATGCCCAGTAGGCTCAGGAATCTGTACACCATTGATTGACAGTTGAGAGGCGGGACCAAAGAGCCAAAGCTCAACCCCCGCAAGGCACAATTAGTGTGATACTGCGACCGCACAACAACCGCGGTCCGGTCAACGATCCGTACTCCTGATTCCTTCTCAGTGCTAATAGTCGTAATGGGCTTGGCGCTTTCACTTGATAGTTCCCCCACCCCCCGTGAATAATATTACGAGAGCAGATTTATTATATACGGGCTATTGCATGCCCGTACGCCACACTCTTGGGTGAGCTTAATCTTCACCAATCGAGAGCAGTACTCCTAACCAGACATTATTGATGATATCCTGAACAGTTGATAATAAAGTTAATTTGCGGGAACTCCTCAGTTATCAATCTTATCAGAAATAGTATAACAACTTATCATAAGCTCGGGATTTTAGATCAGTGTTTAAAGGGATCGGAAGTAATATGATACAGCTGATGCACATCTGTAGGCAAAAGAGAACACTATTAACTAGCTGGTCAAAGTAGCCATAAGATACAGACTTACGACATCTGTTGACATCAAATTAACTTATATACAAATTACCCCACAAAAATACCACTAACCGCCTCTCTTTTTTTCAACGCACGATAAATAGCCAACAGCACCCATAAGGTGGGTTGTTTGTGCTCGGTAGGAGGTTCCCAGCTCCGCCCACAGATGGGGAATGGGGTGCATAATAAATGTGCATATCATTGTATCCTTTCAGCATCGATCAATACTGTATGTTTGACAGAATAGTTTGAAGGCGCACTTTCTCGTGGGACATCATCTTGTTTGAAACGCTGTTTAAAGATTTGCAAAAGACGTCTATTGCATTCTGAGAAGGTGTGGATTCCTGAACGCAATACAAGGTGTCCATCCACTTTAATAAATCATCATTTATTCAGACACCATCCTTGCTTATGATATTCTGTTTCAACTTTAATCGACCTAAAAAGTAAGGGTTAAGTATTTATAAAGTCTTAATAAATGTAATTAAATACTGCAGATGTAACGGGTGTTACAGAAACATGGGCTGGCTACCTGACTTGTGGACGCTCATCATGGGGTTTGCCTCTCGCAAATAATATCGATGATACAATGCTCGTTCTTTTATTGAACTCGATTATCTCATTTCAGATTGGAAATTTCTGTCTTGTACACACGAAGAGGTTGTCTTTGAAATAAAGAGATCCTGTTGTGTCAAAAGGACTTATTTCTTATTTGGCATATAATTTATAGAAAGAGTGTTGGCATTCCCAGCATCAGCCAATCACAGGAAGGTCATTTTGCTAAAGTCCGTCCCTTATTGACGTCCTCAGGACTACACAGAGCTAGCTTTATGACTTCCTGTTCTCAAATCGCGTTTGTAGTTGTTACATTTATTAGGCACAGCCCATACCCATTTGTGGGCGGTAGTGTAAAGGGTTACATAATGGGCTCAGGGATTTAACCCCACAATTCATTTAGCGAAGCTAGTTACAATCTTGATGGTCTAGTTACAAAATTCAATATAAGTTCAATATAAGTCACATCAACAATGGGTTGATCGACCTCAAGTACAGGTTCTAAATTAGCAACTGACATAATGTGGAGAGCTAGTGTCAAACTTTATATGTTTGTCCTGCACAACCCTGCACTTCTCCCTCCAGTCGAAATAGTCGGGATAGGTTTACAATCACTCAGTTACTATCATCTCTTGTATATAAAAAATATGTGAATATTTCGATTACTATGATGATTAAATGTATGAGATTATAATAGTGTTACACAAATGGCTAAATTTTGCCATTAAAAAGAGCTCATAGTGGATTTTGTAATACTTTTATGGAAAGGGAGTTATACAATTTTTTCTAAATATCTTCTGATCTGGGTGTTGTGACCATCTCAAGTTCAAGTTCTAGTATGTTTATTGAGACAAGAAAAAATCCATCCCAAAGAGATAGAGTAGCTTAGGCTATTTCTGCCCCCCCTCTTCTTCAAGTCCGTCAAGGAACTCACAAATTCAGTGAGTACAAATACACAAATCAGTACAAGAATCCCATTTAACATTGTAAAAATAATATATTTTAGGAGTAAATCCTTGTCTATGTTAATATTTATTAAACAGTTATGGTGCTGACTTCTCAAATCCATTGTGTACCTAATACTTGAAGGTTTTTCTCCAGTTCCTTGTAGATTCTATACCAGTCAGGACAATGAGTAAGGGCTCTGAGTATAACTGCGTTTATTACACTATTCTTATATCTGTCTGACCATTCATACACATTCCGGTGGTTTGGGTGGGTTAGTATAACCTTCTGTGTGAAAGTTGTCTAGGTTCCTCACGTAGACATGGAGGAAAGGGAGTGATACCATTCGACGCCAAGTTCATGACGTAAAGTTAACTCGGAAAAGTAGATCTTTAATAGCGACAATTCTAGGAGTTTTTTTTCACAAATAGCGTATATATTTATCGATGTATCTGCAGTAGATGGGAAGTTTCCCTGTGGTATTTGGAAGGTTTCCTAGTGTGCATATTTAGAGTACCAATGGGTTCTATTATATTTTAATACAAAAAAAAATAATTATATAAGGTCTCCGTGATTATTTCTGAGTGGGCCCAAAAATGTATTCCCCCTCAATTAATATTGCATTACTCATTTCTCATATGATTGACTAAATCTAGTCCTTGCAGTGACGAGATCAGTTGTGAAAATTATGCCTATGGACCTAGCGCACAAAGTACAAAGAGCGCCCAAAAATTAACACATACGACAGGGAGAGACCAGGCGTGTAGCTTCCTGACTTCTTTATTTAATCTAATATTACATGTTACAGAGCGTTTACTCTTGAATATATATACTATATATTATATATACTAACATTCCCACAGTGAAATGGTAATAGGGAGTCTACCCAAAAACTGGCCACAGTCAAATGTTTTGTGCGTTCGACCCATGTTGCTTGTGGACCTCTTCAGATACTAGTGTAAACACATGGCGGGCGTCGTTCTTATGAATGCCCAAGATTAGTACCCATCACATCACTCAACTTCATTTAGAACCTAGAACTAAACCTAACTATTGCTGTTAACTACCAGATTTACTGTTTAATAGTCTTACATTGGGGTTGTAATATTGAGTATAGTATAGATATTATATATTATACTATACATTATATATATATATATAGATATATATATATATATATATATATATATATATATATTAAATATATACTATACTATATATATATAAATATATAATATACATATATCTAGATATATATACATATATATAATAATATATCTATATATATATATATATTGATTGTATCCTAGGATAGCCAGATTGGCCTATTATGCAACGCCCGATTTGCCTTATAAGCCAAGGTTTCCTGAACTTATATATTTTTTCCAATTTTTTTATGAAATGATAAATCTGTCCATTTCATTATGTATTAAGTTAATTTGTTCTACCCCCAGGATGGGTATGGGGTGCATAATAAATGAACTAACTATAACCTTTTCAAACCCCAACACCACAAACATGGGTCTGGGGTGCATAATCAATGAACTAACTAAACCTTTTCAAACCCCAACCACAGGATGGGTATGGGGTGTATAAAATGACTAAACCTAAACTTTTCAAAACCCCAACCCACTAGACTCTGAATTAATACTATTGTAAACAACCTAAATTAAAAATGTCTCCACTTATGAATGTTGACCAACAAACTCACACTACACATAGAAATACCGACTACATTATATGTGGAAAACAAAAAATATCGTCAAATACAGCGTCTTCAGATAACAATGTCAACATTAATATGATAACGATGAGGGAAAGTTCCAGGGATGCTATACAAAAGACTAAACCTACACTACTCATATACCAACACAGCACAAAAAAACTTCACTATAACAGTTGGATACCTGTCACGAAACTCCAGACATGTACGTTCCCCCGGTCTGCTCTCCCTACACTGTATTACTGCCTAATCTATCCCCCTATCTAATCATACCGTATCTGTGCATGGGGCTGAGGTTCAATCACTGCATGCAACTTATCAGATAATCCTATTCTTTGAATTTTAATGTAGTTATTATGTGAATTCAAATTCTATTACAATGTACCTACTATTCATTTATTACAAGCAGTGGTGGCTTGCCCATAAGAGCTGCTGAGCTGCAGTTCCCCCCAGACACTCTGCTGCCAGATGTATGACTACATCAACATCACACAAAAATAATAAGCAACCAACAAATGTGTCATAACAGAAAGTTGCTATATGTTATCTTCAATTTATTATTTATAGTTGAATTTGAAATTGTCCATTAAAATTGTCATTTAAAACGATATAAAACTAATGTGGTTTCTACTGTCCGATAGTACAGGGATGTATCATCTGGTACTTTCAGCTGCTTCGGTACAGGCCCACTTGCTTTAATTATTATTCCTTTAATAATTTACTTGAATTATTTGTATTATATTATTTTATGAAGCTTGCGGTGACGACGGCTCCCCAGTCCATCTATCTTTCCACATGGGCCGCCACTATGTGAGAACATACATATGCTAGTGCGCCAACATATTTTGCTATATCATATACATCATTTTATATCTTAAAACGTTCCTGTTATGAGAGATGTGAGGAGAATAACACGACATAAGATGTACCCGCTTCCTCCTCCCTTCCTTCCGGCTCCCACCTTACTAAGATGGAGCAGGGAGAGGTGTAACACCCAACAGGGAGGTGTCAACATCCAATGAGACAGGTATAACACCTAACAGAGACAGATATAACAATTAACACCGACAGGTTTAACAGTATACTGTGACATGGTTTCCCTCAACAAATGGGATTATGAAAGTAGGTTCTCTATCACGCCTCCAAGACTTACATGTGATAATGACATGCGACTTTCCTGTGGGTGGTAGAGGACCCCACTAATACCCTATCCTGTGTGTTTTCAGTTATATATATAGATATACTATAATATATATTATATATATATATATATATATATACTATAAATATAAAAAAAAAAACCAAAACATATATATATATGTATTACAACATGTACTTAAAGGTATAGCATAAAGGTATGTTGTTGTTAAAGATTCGCTACCCTGGAAACAAAGTTCCAAGTAGCGCAAGGGCTATGGTGGAGACCCGTAATCTTAGCATAAAAGGTGAGGATGCACAATCAACTTAAAATATCTATAGATTCCTCGTTATTTACATGACCAGGATAACGAAGACAGAGTTTGAGAATGCATAATCTGACTTAACTTGCACAATTAACTAGTACCAAACATACCACAGGAACATCAACATTGTTATTTAATCATCGATCTGCCTCTGCACTGTAAATTGGTAACGTATCCGCCTTAAATTTATAATAACATAAATACTAGTGTAGAATTTGGATCGGGTTACCAATGCAGAATAATTTCTTTGTCTATAAATGCCTATGACGCCAGACTTCGGTGATCAAGGTCCAACGTTGCTATAACAAAATTATAAGCAGGCGATGTGAGCTCCACAATAAACGTGGCATTGATGTATTGTTGTACCAGACCACACACTAGAATGTATGAAAGCCTAAAGAAGAGAATAGGTCCCAGAACGGTGACTGTGAAACGGACGTCCGGATCCCTTCAACTTCTAGTTGTGTGGTCTGGTCAACAAAATGATAACAAACACAACGTATTTAGCCTATGTTCATACAGTTAAGAAGAGAAATTAAACAATTCAAATTTGATCTTGTCATGCCAGAAACTGTGCGTAATCAGTGACTTTATATAATAAAAATTAATGTGCCTAGTTAGAAAACCCATCCTATGTCCTGTATTGTTTTAACAAAATATATATATATTATTCCTTGAAGCTTTCAACCACAGACTGCGATTTAAATTCCTTACACGTATGTAGACTTCAAACCACTTACCATCACGGTCCACAGACCTCATCTTACATTATTTAAAGGATTATAATTATCGCAACACTCAGGCTCAAAACATTTCCAATTGAGTACCACGACCAAAGATCTACATTCACCCATTCAAACTATCTATCAATTACGGGTCTGCTTCATGCCCGTGCCACCGTCTAGTGGTGATAAAGGTTTGATTTAATCAATCAAACACTATTGAGGACGAAAGCCGCCAAAGTGAGTTGATTTAACACCCGTTCTCATCATTTGCCCTCATTGGTTGAAAAAAACGAATGAACGGTCTTGGGTCCCTCATGCTGACATACTCTTTGACTGTTACAAAGACTCCCACTTTCCACAAACTGATCTGATAACAACTACTATCTCTCACTTCTAAAAACTGTTACTGTAGTATGTAATTAGGGACCTGACCAAATTTATTCCCATATGTACACAAATACCTCTTGTCATCAACATTCACTCAAGAAGTTCCATACTATACATTGCTGTGCAACTTGCAATGTTGTGTTGAAGACTGGGTCATTTCAGAACTTACAGCAATGTTGATTTCATTGCGGGCCACCTCCAGGTCATGTTCGTTGTTGACATACAGGCGCTTGAGTGCAAATCGAACTCCTCCACTGCCTTTGACCAAGAATACTAAGGCAAACCCTCCTGTCAAGAAAAAACAAAATTAATATAGTACTAGAGACGTCTTGCTAAGAACAATGGACAGGAGCTATAATCAAACTACCAGGGAACTATAACAGTTCCTCAACACATGAGGCACAATAAATGCCTAGGAGACTGCATACTGTCTTTGCTAGCTAGGAGGCAACATGCTGTGCTCTCTGCTAGAAACATTAACTCCACACTATTACCAAGGAGCACAGAAAACATTCGCATAATTGTCATTTCCTTCATAAAATAGTCTCCTCAGTAGGGCCAGTTTGTATTAAAAAATGAGACGACTATGTAATGTGACTTTCTTAAGAAAGCTTATTGAAATCATTTAAGTGACCTTGTAGGCAGTCAAAAGTGAACATGAGAATTCCCATTAATAATTATACTGTCTGTGATGGACTAGCACTTCTGGGAATGGAATGATGCCAATTCTGGCAACTACTAGAATATCAGAAACCCATACAGCAGATACTAGTTATCCCACCCATCTGGAATGCTAGGAATCCAAGACACCAGCTCTGGCATTTAGTGCAATACTGGAAAATAAATTTTCATCTAAATAGGGAAGGTGCTTCCAAAATTCATATAGACACTGCAAGCAATTAAAACATGACTCAAAACCATACATGACTTTAAATATATAATTTAGATAAAGAATTATAGAAACAATTAAGACAGTAAATGTAGGACAATTTCACAGAAACCATATTCTAACATGATGACAAGGGTTGTAGGAGTCACAAGTTTATCTTGAGTTCAATTCCACAAAGATGCTCAAGTAAATAGGAATTCTAATATTTTATATTATAAAAGTATAGTATTTATATGTAGTACACACTACAGTATTCAAACAAAAATTAACTATTCAGACTTTTCCAAAACTGTAGTGAGAGTAGACAGTCAAGCTTTAACACTAACTTAAAAATGAAGATCCCTAACCAACACACTGCAGCGGCACTAGGGAAAAAATCTATACATAAAACATTCTACCGACACCCACATCAACCACAGCCCAGGTAATACAGATAAGGTGATGTAGCCAAAACAATACCTCCAGGTTATCACTCACCAGTAACAACATTCTTTTCTCATTTATTCAATTTAACAATGAACTTACTCAAGGAGGTTAACAAGAGCCCTTCTTTCAATCCTGGAACACTAAAGAAACCCACAACCCTCTCCTCGAACTCCCTAGAGCCCTCCCTATAGCACACAGGATGCCCAAGAGTCCTTCCTACAGCTCACGGGGCACCCAAAAGCCCTCTCTACAGCCCCACGGGGCACCCAAGAGCCCTCCCTACAGCCCATGGGGCACCCAAGAGCCCTCAATAAAGCCCATGGGGCACCTAAAAGCTCTCCCTACAGCCCACGGGGTGCCCAAGAGCCTCCCCTGTAGACTGGGGCACTCAAAGAGCCCTCTCTGCAGCTCCCAAGGCCCTGCAATAGTGCCTTGTAGTCCCCAAGGCTTGAAAGAGAACCTCTCATTTTCAAGTATATTAGAGTACAGTAGTTGGATCTGTCTGCCACTATCTCTGCTCCAGTTCCATACTTCCGGTTAAACCCACAGCCCAACACTGACACCCACAAGGCCAGCTGTCCTCAAACAGATATGCTGTCCTCACTGAACTCCTCAACACCCTTTGCATACAAACATCCTCACCACCATACCCCAGTGGAAATGAAAGTGTATGAATTAGGCTCTTTCAAAGACACTAATGAGGTCAACTCAGCCTCCATCAGCTCAAACAGCTCTTCAGCTTTAAAACTTTTTGGTAACAATTTATGAAGTAGAAGAAACCTGCAGATTGTCTATCTTGGCCTCAAACTGTGTGTCATTCTTTAGTTAAACCCCCAATCAGGATAAACTACATGCGAGTTTACAAAATTAGTGGAAGCTTACACAAAATTTCAAGGACAATGATAAAATGTAAAACTCAAATTTGACTCTCTGTTTTTTTTGACAGGATAACTCTCCATAGGCATTCATTACAAAAATAAATAAGGTGAACAATTATTGCCTTAACACTTTATATAAAAAAATAATCAGGCTTGTGAACCAGAAGTTTCAAATGTGTATCAAACCAAGCTTACTTGCCCAAATCATTTGTTATGTGCACAGTAGTGTGTTACACACACAACTGCAACATGAAGGTGAGGGCAAAGGTAACCAAACTTTGGACAGCCAGCAGAAAATTACCTCAAAGGCAGCATAATAGTTGCTACAAATGGAAATAAACAATCATTTTTGGTTTGTGAACTAATAAACACACATTTAAGATACAGTACATAGCAATACCTAGCACAAATACTGTACGGGTTCTATATACAGAACATTATTTTGTTTATAAGTGTTAAACTGTAATAGAGCGATGTTCAAACATTAGGCACTACACATGCTACCCACAGTATAGTGTGCACACTACCCAGAGTGACAACCTCGGGCAGTGTGTGCGCTGCCCACAGTGACAACCTCGGGCAGTGTGTGCGCTGCCCACAGTGACAACCTCGGGCAGTGTGTGCACTGCCCACAGTGACAACCTTGGGCAGTGTGTGCACTGCCCACAGTGACAACCTCGGGCAGTGTGTGCACTGCCCACAGTGACAACCTCGGGCAGTGTGTGCATTGCCCACAGTGACAACCTCGGGCAGTGTGTGCACTGCCCACAGTGACAACCTCGGGCAGTGTGTGCACTGCCCACAGCGACAACCTCGGGCAGTGTGTGCACTGCCCACAGCGACAACCTCGGGCAGTGTGTGCACTGCCCACAGTTACAACCTCAGGCAGTGTGTGCACTGCCCACAGTGACAACCTCGGGCAGTGTGCGCACTGCCCACAGTGACAACCTCAGGCAGTTGGTGCACTGCCCACAGTGACAACCTCAGGCAGTTGGTGCACTGCCCACAGTGACAACCTCGGGATCAATTCCTGGCAACAGTATATACAGTTACACTCAATACCAACCTATCAAGTTTCAATTACATCCTGCCACCTGCATACAACTCTTTGTTCTTTGACTAATAATCATCCTGCTCCATGGCTATCTTAAATTGTAAGTTAAATTTTGATTGAATAATAAATATTAAAGACAGCCAATTAAAGCCAGACCTTTTATTTCTCCATCAAAAAAGATGACAGTATTGAAATGTCAAAAAAAAAAAAGAAATAGTGGAGTAACACATGGTGTACCAGCCCCAAATATGTAATACAAGACAGCCCTGTTAGTGCTATTGCTACCTCTATCCACAGTTATAGGCGAGGCTTTAATAAAAAATTCAGCATACTGTACAGTATTTTTCAACACCTGCACTAACCTAATTCCCATGTCCCTTCTTAACAGCCCTCTACCCCTTGCCATAACAGCCCTCTACCCACAGTTCAGTGTCTGTGAAACACAGGTACTGAACTGGTCCAACGTCAAAATAAGAATAGCTGATCGCATCCAAAACACCTTGCAATGTGGCTGAATTAAGGTACCCACCACTCCCACCCTACCTCCATGGAGACGTGAGAATGAAGCAGTGATTAAGAGGGACAGTAATCAAGTGAACTGGACAGAAACCAAACCTGAAAACCAGTTGGCACGAATAGTTGCAATGAAGTCTATGAACTTCAGGAGTGGCAAACAACCTAAGAACATCAACTGCAACAACAGACAAAGAGGTGGATGAGGGAAACCCAGATAGAGAGAGAGAGCTGAGACAGAGATTTTGAACTGTCCAGAGAAAATTTCCTGCAAATAGAATACTGTTGCAAGAACATATTAATAAAGCCCCACAGAGATAAACTGAGGCAGACTCCTAGTCATCCACATGCAGATGACAGCCAAGCCACCACCTGGCCAAGTAAAACAAAAGGATGTCTGCCAGCAAGATGAAGCCATGATCTTACACAGGCAGAAGTGAAACCATACTCAAAGGAGGATGGATCCAATTTTCTCACAGTCTCAGTTTTGTAACACGTACTGAAGCAAGCTCAATTAAGCCACACAGTCAAAGGAATAAAAGACAATGGAAATCTGATCAAGGGTTGTGGTGGGGCAGGGGGCATCCATCCTGGCCACAAACAGACTGAAATGCACCAATAGGGGTAGCAGACCTGGTGTCCAGTTTGTCCCAGGGCAGAATATAAGAAAACATGTTCATTTAAAGCAATATACTTTCAGCGGCAAGAACTAAGCTACAACGCTCAAAGGGTAACCATGGACCTCAATGCCCCAAGACCTTTCCCCGTCAAATATGAGGAACGACCAGAGAGGGAGCATATAGTAGATCGCCTTTGGAATCTCGAACAATTTATTAAATATGAGAGAGACACTGCTCTCACTAGGTTCATAACTACATTCTTGAAGGACTTGGCAAATACTTTGTCAGCTTCAGGAGATTTGTTAGGCCTTAATTTTTCTATTTGTTTAATAACTTTCTCCCTGGTAACCATTAAACAGTTCACACACACCACTTCACCACCAAGATTTGTTCAACAATAAAATATAGTTCTCTAGTAAATGGGGAAAGTACTTATTTAGAATGCCATCAATTTGTGTTATTCAACTTGATCTATCTAGTTCTTCAAAGGCCCAGTCTTCTCCCTAATCTTTGTTTGATATACTGTGTGTGTCTGAAAGAAGTTTTAAGGATTTGTTTTTGCGTGCCCTATTAAATATATATTTTACAGTTTTGTTTGTTTCTCTTCTAATATAATTTTTTAACTGTTCAATAAATTTTTGTTCTTCATACACTTCCCAAATCTTAATTACCGGTAGTTTGTAATTATTGACCTGAATTTACCCGAGGGCCACCAATACTAGTGGCCTTGACAAGGACAGGAAGCCGGCAGCTTGTCAAAGGTCCCTCTTATTTGCCCTGTTGATGTTTTCTAGCTGTATTTAAAACCAGGCAGAGTTCTGATGTTTACAGCTTAAGCGATTAGGCAGTTCCACGGTTTACAACCCTATGGTTGTATACCTAAACTGAGGTTCAGAAACTAACCTATTTGTTTCTGTTACNTTTACTTTTGTGTCACCAATTCAGCACATAATAAAGTCCAGAATACTTGGAATATGCAGTGATGTGTAAATATACCCAAAGAGTACAGCATGAGAATGTGGTAATGAGGAAGCCTGGCTCCCTGCTGACAATGCAGAAACCGAGCTCCCTGCTGACAATGCAAAGCCTGGCTCCCTGCTGACAATGAAGAAGCCTGACTCAGTGCTGACAATGAGGAAGACTCGCGCTACAAAACTTGGTATAAAAGTGCCAACTTGCTTAACTCCAACACAAATAATCCAGTATGTAGATCCAAATTGAGAACTGTCTGTATTGAACATTACTCTCCATTTACAAATTAAATTCATGCAAAAATAACTATGATTATTAATTGGTTAATCAAGCTGAAGTTAACCGACTATACTGTATACCTAGCATGACTTTGGCAAAGTTAATATGTAGTATTGTAGAGGCCAAGGCATCACTGGGCCCTGCTCCCAAGTCCTGATTAGTAATTTTCATGGAATTTATTGTTATTATTATTATTAAAAATTGATATGCATTAACTGGGGGATGCATATCGACTGTCCAAATTAGTGTATCAGTTTCTTAATAAAGTTCTAATATGTCATCAGTATTATTTATGAATGATGCAAGTTTTAGGCATTTCCATGGAACCACCACCACAATTATCTGCACATTTCCAAAAAGAAAAGTAATAATCACTTCCTGTTAACATGTCATAACTTAGGCCATCTGCATCATGTACTATCCATCTCCAACGGTCCATATTATCATCATCATCTTGTTGCCGGTGTCTCTGAACATTTAATGGACATCAACCTCAAACCTTTTAAAATAAGGCTCCTCAGATGGAACTAAAGCTTTTCAAGTTTAAGCCATGGTTGTTTTCTTATAAAGCGTGACCCATAGGCTGGGTTACAGAGATGGTAAAAAGTTGTAAAACCACATACACACACGATGGATTCATCAATTAATTTCAGCTTGTTAATGCATTTGCTCACAAAGATATTATCTAAACGAAACAATACTAGAACCTCGCGCAACTGCATGCCACCGTTTTATCCCATAATCTTTAACATGCAACAAAATTGAAGTACAAAACAAAATAGTCTTTCTTACCAAGCATTCTCTGCATTATAGGAGGCTACAGAAAGATTGTGCAATGTCTAATGATTTAGACTTTACAGCCGTACTTAGAATTACCCTCTTTGCTCTCTAAGTGTCATCAGCATTATCTCAAACTAAGGCTGCAACTCTTTCTTTGCAAATTTCCTGCCTTGCATGTTCTCATCTAGCCTTACCTGCTTGGTAAACAGCCCCAGTTGATCCCTGCCTAATCAGTACTGTATAATTAATTTGGATATTAAAGCTTTCTAATCAATGACATCTTTCAATATTTCAATAATAGATTTACACAGCATTTAAGGCTTATAAGGTACAAACAGCAGGGCAGGGGAAAGACTGCCCTGCCTAAAGGATTCTTTCAGATACAGTATATCAAACAAAGATTAGGGAGAAGACTGGGTTATTGAAAATGGGACAGGTCAGGAAATGATAATGACAAAGAACCGGGTGCATTAAAAAAAAAAAAAAAAAAAAAAAAAAGTCCATATATACTGTACTAGAGAAGACCTTGCTATTATGCCTGTTATTAACCAATAGAAAAATTGAAGACCAAAAGGTCCCCAGGGCCAGACGCAAGTATTTGTCAGGATGCTTAAAGAATGCTAAGAGATTAGTGAGCCCTCGTCTTGAATATCTGATAAATCATTAATTAAGAGATGAGCAGAGTACTGAAACCGTGGAGGGTTGCTAATGTGGTGTCTATCTTCAGAACGGGAGATACAGTACATCACTTGCGTCAAATTATTGTCCAATTTCAAATTTATTGTAGGAAAATTGTTTGAATCTACAATTGCAAGACATTTGTTTACATTTTAAACAGATTGATATACTGTAGTTACGAATTCACAACAAGGTTTTATTAAGTGTGTTTTAATAAGTTTGTGTGTAGCCAACCGACTTATACTTTCCAGTATAATTAAAGAATGTGTTAGGAGAAAAATTGCAAAGATTCTTTATCTTCACTTCGGGGAATCCTTTGATATTGTGCCTCACAAGAGAAACATTAGTAAGTTAGAAGCACATAGTATTGAAGGGGCTCTCCTAAATTGGATTAGGTCTATTTTTTTTTTAACAAGTTAGCATAAAGAGTAAGGTCTGAATTGGAAATATTTTAAAGTGAAATGCCCCACAGTTCTTCCCTAGGACCCTCTTGTTTACCATACAGTATTAGAATTTATGAAGGATGTGGATACAAGAATAATCATCATCATCTGCAAATCTGCAGACACAAAAATAAGCGAGGAAATCAGTTCCAAACACTACAGAATCCCTGCAAGACGATCTAGATCGGCTTATAAAATGGACAATACAGTATACTTGCAGATGCAGTTTAATGCTGAAATATTTAAGGTTTTGTGTTTACATAATGATAACAGTTACCAGCTATCAACTAGAAAATGTTAAAATTGTAAAATCTATATATGAAAAAGATCTGGTCATGTTTAGTTAGGAACTTCAGCCAAGTAATCAATGCATATGCTGTATGTATTACATAAAGCAAACAGGTTATTGTGTGGCAGGTCATTGTATTGGTCAGTGTGTGTATCCTGTATCCTTTGGTATTCTATAATAGTTTTAAGGTCACTGTGACTCAAGTTTCCTATCTTTACTGGAAACAATAACTGGGATCATAATTTGTGTATGCTCCAATTTAATTTTTTATGTGATTTTTACCAATAAATTCAGAGATTCTGGCAAGATAACTTGCCTGCTCTTCACACTAATGTATACTTCAACTACTTTGTTCAAGTACAGTACATTGTTGATAGATGGTAACAGTGACTACATCAATTCAAGGTATAATTTTAAATAATGAATGGTTCATGTATCAAGTAAATATCATTGAAGTAACTATACCATACACTATAAAAGGAAAGTAGTAGTAGTAAAGAAAGTTGGGAAAGAAACGAGGCATTGTTCTCGAGTACAAGCAATGGAAACAAGTTTCAGTGTAGCACCGGTGTATGTGGGATGGATATAGCAATGAGGAAGTACTGTATATGAAAGATGTGGTATGAGTCAAAGGAGTGAGGGAATTAAATTTGGAGTTGTGGAGCGAGTCAAGCGTAACACACTGAGGTGGTATGAACATGTTACTAGAATGCCTGACAATTGTTTAGCAACAAGTGTACAAGGGTGATAAAAGGGAGAATATGGTACAGACAGATAACCATCTTGGAAGGAAGATTGGAAATATATATGAAAAAAAAAATGATAGGTGGAGGGGTCAGAGACCTAGAAAGAGTGAAAAATTTGTGCAGTGATGCACCACCTGGAGAAACTTCTATGACTACACCCTGATGGAGTGATGGGATACTCTTGGAAAGAATTAAGGCATTGGGGCTATAGATAATATTAACTTAATTTATAAAACTGCATTGCTTTTTTTAAATTTAGGTTTTAGGGAAGTTGGGTACACAGTTTTGCTGCTATGAGAAAGTTTACAAAAATACTGGAAATTTTTTACATACAATATTTTCTTTTTAATTTGCTATTGCCAATGCAGATGTGGCAGAGGGGATTCCTAAGGGAAGATCAGAAGTGGGTTTGGAATTAGGGTTTTGGATTACTTTTCTGGAGGTGAAATTGACATGTGGCTGTTCGTGAGTGATTTCGACTATATTAAAGGGTCATCAGTTAAACAGGGCCAATCAATAGCAACTGGATGTATTCCCATCAATGTTCACAATAGTTGACAGGGTCATGGCTGCACACTGAATCTGACTCCTACCCCTTGGTTAGGAGAGGGGGTTTCACAAGCCACACTGAATTACCCTGCAGATTAAAAAAAATACCCCTCCCCCCTAACTCCTCCCCGAATGGGTAGTGCCCATGAAGTAGGGAAAAAGAGGGGGGTCTCTATTTCAAGAACTGTCCTAAATCAAGCACCACATCTGTCCCAATTCCAGGATATAGCCTACCCAAAGAATATCACATTTACATACATACAAATTTTCTTATTTCGTTATACCTTTCAGCAATACCTAGTCTTAACCATTCACAATGGGGCAAGCTGTGAGTTCTCGTATTAAAATGGTTAACAAGTAATTAATTGTGCAAGTTGTTGCCAGAGGAGGGCGAGTAATATTAGCCACCAGAGCTGTACACATTATAAACTCCCACCATGTTCTCTCACAATGCATTACAGCTTTTCTACCGTTTCTTATTACATCAAGGTGACAAAAATAGCCACGGAACCAACACTGCTTGGTCTGGGTTTGTGCACTTCTGAGCATCTAAGAAGAGATATTCAATGATTTTTGTTTATATTTTGCAAAGCTGGTTGTAAGGTGGCCAAGAATTTAATGATTTAATTTTACCTGTTCCTATTATACCCGAGAGCTACCATAGCTAGTGACTTTGATGAGGACAATGTTTGAGGCTTGTGAAATCTCCTTATCTTGTCTGCCGAGATATTCTTGCTAAAACTTAATACATTTTAAAGAAACTAATACAACGGCAAAAGTATTGAAAACTAAAGTCTCATGTTACGACGAGAGCCACAAGAGTTGCGCATGGAAGACGACAATGAGGTCTGTGTAAGAACGAGGATTTACTGCTTGAAAAGCACCATGTGTCAAATAATCTTTAAAATTAATATCTTATCTTTCACTGACAGTTTCATTGAGCATTGGTACTTCAACTCACCCTATGATAAGATAAGCATTGCAACTGCTAGAATGCATGACCCATCGCCAAATATGGTTTTACACTTGTGTGAGAGCCCAATCTTTTACACATTGAGATTCAATTTTGTAGTATCAGTAGGTGTTGAGAATGGCAAATCATTGATGCAGCATCATTAGGCATTGCTCCATTTTCTATTAAATTAATTACCCCCCTTCACTTTTTTTTTTTAATGCTTTATAATGGATTTACACACACAATGCCTAAGTTGCAGCATTAAATATTATAATGCTACATTAATTTCTAGAGAACATTTACAGGTCTATAATGTACATGGCATCACTGGATTGTGAGTACTGAACAGGTCACCACAAGAACATCGTCCATAATGTGGAAGGGACTTGATGCACCTTTCAGGTATTTGGCCTTTTCTTTTCTTTGGACAGCTTTACTTATTCTGGAGTACTGAAAACATGTTACTGATTAAAGGCTAAATATGAAGGAAGGGAAGACATACTAAGATCAACTAGAGGTGCCCTAGAGCAATAATATTTGTTATATCTCTCGTACTGAGTAAAATTTAGTGCTAGACTGGATAGATCATGTAATGTTGGACCATACATTGTTTGAGAATGGTATTGATACAATAGTGTTCATATTGACTCACATAAGATAATAAATTAGATTAAATGTTTACTAAGGGATGGAAAGATCTATTGTCAAAATACACGACACCCAATAATAAGATATGTGTCACTGATAGATACAGGTACTATATCCAGGATATAGTACCTGTATGCTTAGGTACTTTAAGGAAGTACCTGAATATAGTATAGTATGTAAGGATATAGTACCTGTATCCTCAGGAATTCACAAGTTATTTGAGTGAAACTTATGAATTCTTTTCACTTTTATTATCACGTCAATTTGATAAACACCGGCTCCAGAGTGTGTCACAACCTGTCAAGCGCAGCTTAGGAATATTAAATGCAAAAAGACAGACACACATGAAAATTTATAGTGTGTGTAATCAGCTCATGAATGATTAATACTTATAAACTGTCTGCAGGTCTATTACTGAACTACTGTATATTCTTGACAAAACCAAGAACACTGTCAAAATGTTATTGCGTGTCATGAAGGATGTCTCGCTCTTATCCGCTAGGAATGGTTTAGCTAACATAACTAGATAATCTGAATGACAGTCATGAATATGGCAATTTCAATAAGCCAAACCTTGGCTTTATTGTGTTTAGAGAACCACGTTTTACAAAAATGGAGATTAATGTAAAAACATGCAATGAGTAATGTTCTATTGTGGTTGAAATGAGCTTCATATACAGTACTGTACATTACAATCTTTACCCCATTTCTAATTTATGTAGTGGGGGGAGAGGGAAGAGGCATAAACATGGAGATGGGCCGAGAGCAGTAAAGGCAGGGATGGGCCAAGAGCAGTAAAGGCAGGGATGGGCCAAGAGCAGTAAAGGCAGGGATGGCCGAGAGGAGTAAAGGAAGAGATGGGCCGAGAGCAGTAAAGGAAGTGATGGGTTGTGAGCAGTAAAAGAAGGGATAGGCTGTGAGCAGTAATGGTAGGGATGGGCCGAGAGCAGTAAAAGAAGGAATGGCCGAGAGGTTTAAAAGAAGAATGGGCGAGAGCAGTAAAGGAAGGGATGGGCCGAGAGCAGTAAAGGAAGGGATGGGCCGTGAGCAGTAAAAGAAGGGATAGGCCGAGAGCAGTAAAGGAAGGATGGGCCGAGAGCAGTAAAGGAAGGATGGGCCGAGAGCAGTAAAGGAAGGGATGGCCGTGAGCAGTAAAAGAAGGGATAGGCCGAGAGCAGTAAAGGAAGGATGGGCCGTGAGCAGTAAAAGAAGGGATAGGCCGAGAGCAGTAAAGGAAGGATGGGCCGAGAGCAGTAAAGGAAGGGATGGGCCGAGAGCAGTAAAAGAAGGAATGGGCTGAGAGCAGTAAAAGGGGGGATGGCCGAGAGCAGTAAAAGGGGGGATGGCCCGAGAGCAGTAAAAGGGGGGATGGCCCGAGAGCAGAAAAAGGGGGGGATGGCCCGAGAGCAGTAAAAGGGGGGATGGGCCGAGAGCAGTAAAAGGGGGGGATGGCCCGAGAGCAGTAAAAGGGGGGGATGGCCCGAGAGCAGTAAAAGGGGGGAATGGCCGAGAGCAGTAAAAGGGGGGATGGCCGAGAGCAGTAAAGGGGGGATGGGCCGAGAGCAGAAAAGGGGGGGATGGGCCGAGAGCAGGAAAGGGGGGATGGGCCGAGAGCAGTAAAAGGGGGGATGGCCGAGAGCAGTAAAGGGGGGATGGGCCGAGAAATTCAACCAAGGAAACAAAGGTGCCAAAAAAATATTAGAAAGTTCTCTTTTGCAAACAGAGCAGTAAATGGTTGGAACAATTTAACAAGAAACTGGTGAATGCCACAACTGTCGACAGTTTCAAAGCGTCATATGATAATGTACTGGGAAGGCAGGACACAAGTGTAGGTTTCATCCTGCAACTACACTTAGGTAATTACTAATTTCACATCAAGTTACCTTCCCTCTTCACCACCATTACTTCACTTTTGTCCATATCGATATTTTGCAGTCTTCCCTCACATATTAAGACAGCTTCTAACCACTCAGTCATTCTCAACTAGAAGTACTGTACACACAGCATGTGATGACTTTCACCAACATTAATATGAAACTAGTTACTCATTATACAGCTAATTCTTGTGCATGGTCTACTGCCTGAATACTAACTCATCAGAATTTTTACAACTCTGAGCATGCTCACCACTGCAGAGTCCCTCTCTATTAAAGGAGGTCAAATGGAAGCATTTTCATATTGTAAGATAACATGCTGTGCCCATCTGACAAAAGTATCAAAACTTCACAAACCAATAAATAAAAATGCATACGTGTTAGGTTGTGTGTAGCTGTGTTACATGTGGTTGTGTGGGGTGGGGTTCAGTAGTTGTGTGGCGTGGGGTTGTGATGTTGTGGTGTGAGGTTGTGTAGTTGTGAGGCATGAGGTTGTGTAGTTTGTGAGGCATGGGGTTGTGTAGTTGTGAGGCTTGAGGTTGTGTAGTTGTGAGGCTTGGGGTTGTGTAGTTGTGAGGCTTGGTGTAGTTGTGAGGCTTGGGGTTGTGTAGTTTGTGAGGCATGGGGTTGTGTAGTTGTGAGGCTTGGGATTGTGTAGTTGTGAGGCTTGGGGTTGTGTAGTTGTGAGGCTTGGGTTGTGTAGTTGTGAGGCTTGGGGTTGTGTAGTAGTGTGAGGGGTTGTGGGTGTGTGTGGTTGTGTGGCTGTGTCGTGTGGGTTGTGTGGCTGTGTCGTGTGGGTTGTGTGGCTGTGTCGTGTGGGTTGTGTGGCTGTGTCGTGTGGGTGTGTGGCTGTGTGTGTGTTGTGTGGCTGTGTCGTGTGGGTTGTGTGGCTGTGTCATGTAGGTTGTGTGGCTGTGTCATGTAGGTTGTGTGGCTGTTTCACATGGGGTTGTGCAGCTGTGTTGTGTGGGATAGTATGCTTACCATTAGTGTTCTCTAGGAGAGTTCTGGACACGAGGCTCCACCACCTAGCTACTGGCTCCAGAGGCTTCCAAATATCTTGTCATACTTGCCCTTGAAACTGTGGATGGAGGTAGCATCCACAATTACTACTCTTGGTGCATTCCACTTGGTTACCACCAGTACTGTTCATGACTATGTTCCTGCATCTCTGCCCCATTTTGCTTACTTTCTTCCACTCACATCCTCATTTTATTAGCCTTCCTCCTTTGAAAAATATATCCCTGTCTATCATATCTATTCCTTTCAGTAGTTTGCATGATTTCATCACATGTCTTGTGGCTCTTGTGTATTCCAAGGATATTTTGAACTCTCCTTAACATGTCTTCATAGCCTAGTTTACTAATTTCTGGCACCGATCTTGTTGCAGACCTCTCGGCTGTCTCAATCATCATCATTCGATTCACAAGACAGGGCAAAAGGAGTTAACTGTGTTAATTCCTCTAGCATTAGTAAATAAAGGCGCACACAAAGTCTGGAACTGCAAGTTCAGATATAATGGCTCGGAAAGGTAGCAATCACAATCACCACTTCAAACAGGGTTTCTATGGGAAACTAAATGTCAAGATGAATAGATTGATAATGATCAAGGTCAGTAGTATACTACTATGATGATGAATTAATCAAGTCACATTTCAGTTTACAAAATCCCAATATCAGCATCACGATGGTTACCATAATTCAAGTTTTGAGATATCAGATAGAAAAATTAAACACACTTTCATAAAGTGTTAGGAATGAGCCTGAAGAGAGAAAAATTGATATATAAAAAGAGCACTTATCCATTACATATTGAAGACAGCAAAAGCATTTATGGGTACACACAGATTATACAAGAGGGTCATCGTCATATACTGTAACTACAGATTTCTGGCCAGGAAGATTTCTCTATAGTATTCTTCTATAAGATTTTTTTTTTATTGTAGCAGAATTGGGTGTGTGCACATTTGACATTTGGATCTAAAAATGAAAATGTTTTGCCCAAATCTGAGTCATGAAACTGCTACCATCATACTAGTGTGAAAATTAACCCTTGTAAACTAATGTAATGATATTTTCTTCTATGGCCAATCCTTTGTACAAATTCAAAGTTTAAAATTACCTTTACAACAAAATTACTAAAGGTACTTTGACTGTCATCTTAGCGGGAGTAAGAGCATTGTTTTTGTATGTTTTATACACCTTTTAGACTGTAGTCTTGTATCATGACACCTCCCAATTGTTGTTAGGCCTGGTAAGCATAAAAAAAATGAAAGGCAGTGTTTACTTGTCATAATATTTAGGCCGGCATTGGAGGGGTAGAGAGAGAGAGAGATGGGGAAAAAATAAAAGAGTGACCTTGTGGAGTTCCTACAATGAAGACCACATCACACATCTAAAAGGAAGGAAATGATATTTCGGTCCGTCCTTGACTATTATCAATCCTATCTTCAGCCACATCATTGGTTTCTAAAATGTATCCCTTACTTTTTCCACAGAACCTTGAATGTGTTTTATGTACATTCACTTATGCCAAGGATACCCCAGAATGCCTCTTTGCACAAGGTGAGGAGCTCGTTATAGAGTACCAGTACAGCATTGTATACAAATGGCAAATTCAATGTTTCTTTTCCTTGCCATGACTGGAAAGTCCAATTTCTTTGGGGGACATGAAAAAAAAAGTCTGGTGTCAGAGCATTATCTTCAAACATAGAAGACATTATTGGTCCTCTAGCACTCCATTAAACTCTACTTATAAATTTTATTTCTGGCATGACCTCATTAACTTTGTTTTGAAATTTCTTCACTTAATTTCCTTCAGTGCTATCCACGATGTTGCCAATCATCCTAATGGCCTGAATATTTGCGTATGAAATAGTAAATGATAGTAAAATTAAGAGAAACGTACCAATAACATACTACAGTATATCTACCGTTATGTTGACCTGGTCAGGTTTTTGGCTATTGATCAATATCACCTTATCTTTTTAACTTTGGTTTTCATTCATGAAAAAAAATAATTATGAAGCAAGATTTGCAGGATTCTGGTCTCTGCCAACACACATGATAATAAAAGCAATAATGCAGATGAGGAGTCACAATAACGTGACTGAAATACGTTGACCAAACCATACACTAGAAAGTGAAAGGACGACGACGTTTCGGTTCGGCCTGGACCAAAATGTTGTCGGTCCAGGGCCATTGAACCATTCTCAATCGACTTGAGAATGGTCCAGGACAGACCGAAACGTCGTCGTCCCTTCACTTTCTGGTGCGTGGGTTTGGTCAACAAAGGAAATAATGTTTCAGGATGTTCTGCAGGTCCAGATGGACCAAATTGTCACTTTCATATTCAAATGTGGGAGTTTTGGATATTTGTTTTCAACCATGTTATTATCTACCTTTGTGTTAGTCTTGTGAAGTGTGGGCTATTATTTAACATCCTGTACAGGGCACTATCATAAGATGTGAGGAGGCTGGAAGCTGAATGCCGTGCATCTCCTATCGTAACTGTAGGGGCACTAAAGCGAATGTAGGTGATTTTTCCCTGGCTGCTAGGCTAGGGCATTGACATTTATGAGCACCTCGGTATTCAAACAGTAGCTTGAAAATTAAAACTTCACAGAATGCCAAATGTAGTCACCTTACCTAACATCTCACAATGTTTACTGCATTTTAATTAAAGGGTTAAACATTCAAGTATTTGTATGGCAGTCAAAAATGGCATTGGTAAATATTAATACTTGGTAGTGCCAAGATATATATACTACTCTATATCTACAGTAGTACAATATTAGCCATATGATGAACACAATTACAACAAACTTTTCCATTCCATTCAGCCTTGATGCCCTTTCCACATGTTCATGAGTTACACATTTACACAAGACCAAGAGTTAGTGTACAAGAAGAGCAACCACTTGGGGTTCTAATGCAGGCAATGAAACAGTCAAGTGATAAGAGTTTATATTCACTCTGCATCTCTGTAAATTAAATTACACATCACACACAATCAGGGCCTACCAGAATCTGGCTACAGTGAGCCTTACCCTTTCAGGCAATTATTTGAGCAAACTGTAACTGCTTGAACAGTTCGGGAACTTCGCTAAGAGGACAAGCTAAGATAACTCTGCTACAACCTTAGAGGAGAGAAAAGGCAGAAGGAATGTGATAACTACATAGAAGATACCAGAAGGGAACAAAGTGTACAAGAATAGCTTATTAAACTGAATGGAGGTAGGACAAGAGGATAATAGTGAAACTGGATATGCAATTGAGTACAAAATGCAAAGAAATTCTCATACCATGCACAAGTAGCTGGCAAGTGGAATGCATTGAATGTTGTTATATCATTTCCATTTGCAACATCAAGAAGAGAGAGAGCCCGACACAGAACTTAAAAGTCAAGAGAGTTAATAATCTCGTCAAGTATAAAGCAAAGAGGCAGGGCATAACCTGGTTAATTATGCACTTGCTGAAGAAATGTTTCAAATTCCCTCTGGAAGCTCTTGGTTGTAGCATCAACATTTATATTGTCATTTATGGTGAGAAATCAATGACTTAGACCTTGCATCTTAACACAGATCTCTAGTTCTCAACTTGTAATCAGGCTGACTCTATACCCTTTGCTGTAGTATTTTCCACTATCATTGTGATAATGATTACCTTATACTGTATTTCTTCATCACTAGGTTAATTATGTACAGGTACCTCATGCTACATTAAACAAAATATTACAAATTTCCTTAACTACCAGTCAAATCAGTTGCACGAGTTCATTTGGTCTACCGGGGAACCAGAGCCAAAACCTGGCTCCCTCATGAGACGCACAGGGAGCAAATGACATTCTGCCATTTCACAGAGAGTGCATCAAGAAAGTCAGCAAAGTTTTACAGATAGTGCGATCCGGAATGTTAAAGTGTTAGCGCAAGAGTGTGTGAAACTTAACTCGCCTATCAATCTTTTCACACCAGTATAACTGGATAAAATGAGATTTGGGTGTCGGCAAGTTTGTTGACGCTGTAGGTAATTGCAATTACACCACAATCTCCTGTGTACAGTATGGCAATGCTTTCCAGAGTTTAAAAAATGTGGAATTTTGATTTACACAACAGGAATTTTAATCCAAATTCAGTAATTGCAAGAAGTGATTTTACTTAGGAACACACGGTTGCAGAACCTTCATGTCTACTATGCACATTTTTTTTATTACAATCTCGCATCATGCACCTCCTAAACATTTTGAATCACTAGACGAAGAAAATGAAATGAAGTATTTTGTCTCATGTCATTGACACGTATACAAATTAACTTTAGGCAAGTACACCTGCCATTAATATTTTGTATACTGTAGTTATATTTGCGGAGACGCGCTATGGCTCTTGGGTCTTGCCTCCCAATGCATAATTAACTGATGTTTGCCCGAGCCTACTGGGCTCCATCACATTCACATTCAAAACTGTGTATAGAGTCTGCCTCTGCTGCTTCACTTCTCAGCTCATTCCATTTGTTCATCATCCTGATACTGAAAACATTCTTTCTAATGTCACTGTGGCTCATTTGGGTATTTAGTTTCCACCTATGTCCCCTTGTTCATGTACTGAACATGCTAAATAACCTGTCCTTGTCTGCCCTGTCTATTACCGAGTATTTTGTGTTTGGTAATCATGTCTCCCCCTGATTCTTCTCTCTTCGAGTGACATGAGGTTTATTACCTTGCATGGTGGTCCCCAGTGAAGGCATTTTTATTAGCAGTTGAGGTGCTAGAATCGTGCTAGGATATGGTATTAGCATTAGGGCCAAAGAGCCATCTAAAAGATGGGAATAATGGAAGCACTGCAAAAGTCAAGAACTGAGAACTTCAATGCCACAACATTTCAGTGCACAAGCCCACAACAAAGCAACCAATTCATAAACAGGCCTCCATGCAATTCATCTGAACAAGGTGTAAGCCCAAGCATAGAATACTGGCCACCACCAAAGTGTGAAAGTGATATTGAATTCAACTGGGGAAATGTCAGAGGTTAAATGTGAGTAAATATGAGTTCAAATATAAAACTTTGGCACTGTATTATCATGAGATGGAATGGCTGTCTAGACACAAAGCATGAACAGAAGACCATCAGATTACATTATGCAGTGTGCTGCCAAGCCCATATTATTATTATAGCCTAGTGACAGAGGAGCAACAAAACTGCAGAAGTCAATACAGTAATAGGCATCAGATCTCCACACTAGACAGCAGTATGAAGAGGAGGCCCGATTGTCACAATACATGCTCTCGGTATACCCTAACTTGGGTGTTATCTTGCCAAAGAAAGGGACAAGGGCATAGGTATTCCATAACCGAAACAAATACGTAGACAAGATAGTCGAGCCTAACACCGTGCATAACATCCCGAGACGTTTGACCATAACATTCAGAGATGTTTTAGGTATCCCACAACATTTGAAACTCCTGTGGCTGCACAGGGTTCTTAATCGGTGCAAGATTCCTCCAGTAAACATCTGCCATCTTGAAAAAACAATCGAGGGTAGCACGCCATGCATACAAGTGGCTAATCTGAAGGACGGAGATCTAGCTCTTAACCCAGACTATTTTGAACTATGATCAGAATCATAGTCACTTAAAGATTCATATACATCTAGTTCAACATTAATTTCATTATATGAGTTATTTGTGAAAAAAGCTGCACTAATGTTGAACTGGATGTATATGAATCTTTAAGTGACTATGATTCTGATAGCAACCTGCAAGGCAGCCCATTTTTTTTTTTTAACAAGATGTGATAACCTAATTGAGAATTCACTCACTACACCTAATGTGACAATTTTTGTATACATATTTTTGTGTATGCTCAGGGAATGTTTTTAACAATATACAATGACAAAACTTTTTTTTCCTTCATGCATACAGACACCCCCAAATGTCTCCTGTAACCTTTGTGCAGTTCAGGGGGCAAATCATGGTAAACAAAACATACCATGGTCTCAAACACAATTGACACAATGACCAAAATTACACTGTAGCAATGTCCCTAATACAACCACAGTTTTGAGATGAAGTGCCAAGGAGCTGCAAATGTAATGGTTAACTCAAAGAGAATGACCACTGGTGAGAGACTCGCCAAATCTGACAAGATAAATCTGGAAAACAGGTCGGTTTCAGGATCTCTAAACATGCAACAATTGTGTATGCATGCACACGAGAAGTGTCCACTTTTAGCAAAAGACAACCGTAAAATAAACCTAAGGCTAAAAAGACATGTTCACTTAACTGACACTTACTGTCTCTTCCATCTTGCAGTACACAAGTGAGAAAAATCTGGATGAATGTGAGGTGGGGAGAGTTAGGGAGAACCCTGATTATGTGTAGGTACTGCCACCTGGTGGGTAATCCCCAAGGATATTATTCTCGCTAGCAATTAGTGAGAATAATCTTTGGTAGTCTCCTTAAGTAGTGCTTAGAAGTTCTTTGAGTGTAGTTCAATGTACCATGTAGGAGTTATTCTCTGCTGAATTGAGTATTCTTCATTGTGTCTTTTTTGTATAGCATGACTTGAGAGGGACTCTTTGAAAATATACCCGTTATGCCAATGTGGTTTGTCAACCTGACCAGAATGTGCATAGCCCTACCCAAGTGGAACAGATCTGAAAGTCTAACAAAAGAAGCATTGTTCATACATTAAAAGTAGAATTTTCTTACTTGTCATGCCATGTTAATGTGCAACAACACGACGGTTATTATTTGCAGACCAGTAACTATTTAAATACAGTGGTACCTTCATTTACGAATTTAATCCGTTACCAGAGATAGCTCCTAAGCCGAAAATTCGTAACCCGAAACAAATTTTCCCATAAGAAATAATGTAAACTGAATTAATCCATTCCACACTCCCATAAACTTCAAAATACATTTCATACATAATAAACACAAATATTTTGTACTATAGTATGTACAAGTTATAGCTTACCTTTATTGATGACTCTTGTTGGCATATGGAAGACGATGAGGAGGGGGAGGGAGGGGGAGGAGATAGTGTTAGGAAGAGAAGTCCCCTCCCATTATAACATCAGTCAGGCAGTGATGACTTCTCTGGGGTACTCACTCACTCTCCTACGTTTTACCTGCATTCCACTAAGACCTGGTTGTGGCTCACTGCTTGTTTGTCTCGCTAAGAACCTTTCCATAGAGACTTTTTTTCCTCTATAATCATTCTCACATGTGTTTTCATAGGTTGAACCTTACCACTGACTTTCTTGGGACCCATGACATGGTATATAATTACTTTTATATTTAGAAACCAAAAAAAGCTGAAAAAAAATTCTTTACAAAGAATTCAAGTGCTATCGTCGCTACGAGGGAGGCACTGTTAAATTGAGGCGCTGTCGCCCGTTCCACCAGGATCCACGCACTCAATTGATCCATACATGTATCGACTAACTCTCAACTCGAGGCAAAGCTCAAATTGAATAGAATTTTATGAAGAAATTGAGCTTGTAACCCGAAAAATTCATAAATAGGGACATTCGTAAGCCAAGGTTTCACTTTACTATACTCTATGTGTAACTAACTAAACTATTTTGTACACGTAACTAATATGACAAGTTAACTTAACAGGTATGTGATGGGTGATAAAACTTTGCAGGTGTGCTACCTGTAATTAACTAAAAATACATTATAATACATGGAATTTTAGCTCAAAAAATTTCAGCAATGATATGTTTGTGCATTTGCGATCAAATTATTAAACCTTTATCATAAGAGATTACTTGTATCCTTTAAATAACACATTTATAAACCACATGATGTACAATCATTACTATAAATCTTAAGTGACAAGTCTTACATTATAAAGTTAGAGAAAGTCAAATCAATGTGTATGAAAGCAATTAACTCAGCCAATCTTTCCTCATCTTTGTGCCTGCTATCTCAAACTATTTCCTGCTCTCATCAGCAGGGACAGATTGACAAATTTCATACAATGGGACGGATAAGTATCATACAAAATGGATGGACTTTCATCATAAAAAAAAAAAAAAAAAAAAAAAAAAAAAAGCGTTGAAGTCCAATAACTAATGTAGTTAAATCGCTGAAACAAAGAGTAAATTTGAATGTAAATTTTTCATTAAAAGTTCCTTGCACACCCCAAATATGATACCTGCAAACACATTTCTAATAAATGTATAATGTCAACAATAACATGTTACAAGGTTTGGGAGTCAACAATGAAAATAAAATCCATGTTTAAAACTACAATATTTACAAACGTCTACCATTAAACAGAGTCCACTACCAAAGAAATGAGGTGGAACAGATTAGCCAAGCTTCACAGTAAAATCAAATCTATAACACATGCATAGCACAACAAAGTTAGAAAGACTACCGCTTAATATTCAGCCACTACCAACTCTACCAGCATTATCTATATTACCCATAAATGAAGGGCCAATGAACATACCAGGCCTTGAGAAGCCAACAGTGACACAGCAAGAATATCTGGCGGGCAGATCTGCAAACCTGCCATCTTAATACTACACAAAGGAAAGAGACTGGTCATCAAGCTATGAAGAAATCAAGCATTAGAAATATTGTTGCTTAGAAAGTTGTATAAGAAGCCCAAGAAGAAAAAAAAGGTGTGAAAGAAAACACTGTCACATTTGGCCCTTCTTTTATTGGTAACTAGTAGAGTAATATATATACTATGTGACGGCAACTGGGCCGTGAACACTTGCCGTCCAAACATGAGAGAAGGCATCCGTCTTTCAAAATATTATTCACCGAGTATTATATAGACCTTATTGCTAAGTTAATGCTCAATTTATTATAGTCCTAGAATACTGAACACAATTTTAGTTTTATTTTATATTATATATATATATATATATATATATATATATATATATATATATATATATATATATATATATATATATATATAATGTGGTATATATACAGTATATGCTAACTTACAACATACTAACTATTACTAGAAAATAATATATATAATTATCTGGGATATAGCATTAGCTAGTAATGCTTAAATAACCATTTAAATCCTTTGAGCAAAATTTGATAGGTTATTGCTAAGTATTATTAGCCCTTACAGAGGTAAATGTGAGCATAGCCAACGTAGACCATGGAAAACTTGTCATTTAGCATCTAGAACTGCAGAAGATCTAGACTATTAGCATTGTCAATGTGAGTATTATTGTTAGCCTGGGTAGCTGCCATGGATGGCTGAACTGGGTGTGCGGACGGCAAGTGACTCGTGTACGGGTGGCTGTTGCTGGACATTCTGGGGAGCATCCTGGGACTCAGGCTGGAGTACTGCTGAGCTGTCCCCTGCACAACCCACCCACAACTATTGTTATTTACCATATTGTTGCTGTTTAAACTTGAGCATTCCATTCCCCAACTAGTAATGTAGGGCTGGGACTGAGAAGGCACCGTCCTGGACGAGTGATAGGAGGAGGGTTCAGGTTGCATCCTGTTGCCTGTACTGGAGACAGATCTCCCCCCTACTGGACCAGATGCATACATCTGCAGAATCTGTGCTTTTGTAGTTCCCAAACTGGATCTCCCAATCACTCCTCCAGAGTTAACATCAGTAAAGCTAAGCAAATCCTCTGAGCGGGACAGGGAGCTTCTATTCCCATAACCGGTATCGTAAGCATGAGCACTCTGAACACTCGGTGCAAAACTTGGCGTTGACGGAGATGAACGGCAAGCAACATCCCTCCACCATAAGCCCCTGGCTGGCTGGCCTTCAGCATGCAGTTTCTCAGGGCAAAGCATTGAATGGGAAAAGACGGGGGAAGGAGAGGGAAAAGAGGAAGAGGATGATGATGTAGGCGAGAAACTGGAGAAAACAGAATAGGTGGATTGGCACAATGATGCTTTACCTGAGGGTGGGAAAAATGCTTCCATTGATCCTGAGCCTGGCTGAGTGCTCAGACCAGCTGGGTGAGTGCTGCCTGTGCCCGCTGCCGTACTCCCGCCTCCTGCTGATGACCCAAACTGACTAGTAGGGAATGACTGCTGCGCAGGAGGGAAAGTATCAGACCCAAATAAAGCAGCAGGCGGGAAAGCATTGGTGGGACTCAATTCAACTACGGATTGAGATGGCTGTTGCTGTGCCTGACTGTGTTGCTGAAGCTGTTGCTGCTGGGGCTGCTGCTGGGGCTGCTGTTGCTGCTGTGTTAACAGGTGCTGAGACTGAGTCTGCTGTTGGGTGCTACCACTTTCACTTACTGATACAGCAAGATTTCTCTTCAAGGCTGGAAGAAAATATTTATTAGCATTTATTATGATTGAAATGTAAAAATCCTTTAGCCTCTTGCCTCTTGCTCATCTGCAGGAGGCAAGAGGCTAAAGTACATTTCTTGGCACACGGAAAGGTTTTACAAAACTGCATGAAAAAAATATATACTGTCAGTTAAATCTGACCGGGAAAAGTCTTTTTAATCCATTCCATTGCATCTCTTCAAAATATAAAGGTTGAATGACTGGGCTTCTTGTGAAATGCCAAAATCTCTATTCCTCTGTATACACCAGTGATGCTTTGCTACCTTTGGTCATCTCCTCTCTGTTGGTGGGCTAGCTTCCTTAAGGATCTCCTCCAGGAATCTGGACTGTCTTGGAATATTACCCCTTCCTAAATCCTTCATGAAATTTGACGAGATCATAAATTACACACAGTGAACAGCACCACAAAAACACTACTGGGAATATCCTACAACTGTATCAAAATACATGGTACCTACAGAATCAAGATTTATATAGGAGCCATGTAATTCACTGGGAGAAAATCAGCTATATATATATCATGTTACAATATTATTACAAATCACATCATCAAATTTACAGATGACACAAAGATTTGAAAATAATACTGAAGCCTTACAAAGTGATCTACATGAACTCCACAAATGGTCAGAAGACTGGCAAATGTTTTTCAATATCGACAAATGTAAGACCCTGCATGTGGGGCATAACAACCCACACCATGACTACCAAATTAATAACATTACATTACAGCAGATTAATGAAGAAAAGGACCTTGGAGTCAATATCCACCATTCATTATGTTACACAACAGGCGGGGAAAAGCAGTCAGAAAAGCTAACCACACTCTTGGGATAATCAAGCATACTTTTGACTACAAGGAAAAGAAGGTAATGGTTCAACTGTACAAATCTCTGGTGCACCCCAAGTATGGAGACCTTATTTTCAGAAAGACATAGCTGCTCTGCAGAAGGTGCAACACCTGGCAACAGAAGTCATTCCAGAGGCAAGTCATCTCGTACTAGGAACGCCTGAAGGCCACAGGGATAACACTGAAAACCAGGCACGACAGGGCGAATCTCATTGAAACTTAAAATACTGAACAAGTTAGAGGAGGTTGATCTGGATATTTTCTTCAGGTCAAATACAACACAAACAAGGTGCAATGGTTTCAAGCTCAACAATCCACAATGAAGGACTGAGAACAGGAGATGCTTTTTCACCCACAGGATTATTAACCCATGGAACTGCCTACCCACCAAAGCCGTAACTGACAAAACTGTGTTGAGTTTTAAAATATACCTGGAAAAGATCAAGGCAAATTGGGGAACTTTGACAAGTCCTTACTTCCAGGAAGTCCTTCCTGGAAGGACAGGAAGAAAAACTTCCTGTCCTCATCAAGGCCACTAGGGTTAATGGCCCTCGGGTAAATCAGGTAAATAATCCTTCATGACAAATTGTGATAATTTATGCTGAAAACTCCTTGGCTATTCATAAACAAGGTTTCCAAATCTTTATGTACTATGTATATTATATATATATATATATATATATATATATATATATATATATATATATATATATATATATATATATATATATGTGTATATATATATATATATATATATATATATATATATATATATATATATATATATATATATATATATATATATATATATATATATATGAAGTTCTTTTATGTACAATATATTGACATTAATAATATACTGCAAATATTTATCGAAGGGCATAAGAATGCAGTAATTAAAACCACTGTGAAGGCTAAAAATACTGTTTATTGCACAATGCCAGGGGCAGCATGGCATTATTAGCAGCTGGAATAGAGGCAAGACTTTACACTTGGAAATTAATACATTTCTGGGATATCACAGCATTTGCCAAAGGCAACAGCAGCTGGTGAGAGAATGTACAATATTTATCAGTGTGTAAAATCATCATAATAGGATACTGCCCACCAGTCTCAAGAGTAAAAATGATTCCTGAAGAAGCAAATTCATGCATATATTCACAAAAGATGCTGAAATGTTTTGATGGTAGTGTTCCATGATGTCATGCAGTGTGTAAAGCACGGTGAACTAATGTGTGTCGGGTTTTAAATGTCTTGAGCTTTCCATTCCTATATTGATTCACAAATCTCACTGGCCTGATGCCTCTTTACCCAATAAAGCAGGAAATGGATAGTAATGATGATTGGACAAACCTCTCAAAACATGGCTGGCCACATGTTTTGTAATATGCATGTAAACTTGTAAACTAATATTATCAATGGACTTTAAACCAAGAAGGAAATTTTAACATGTTTATCATTCCTATATATCCCATAACCATTCCTATATATCCCATAACTGCATATGCAAAAATACACATGCATGCCACACATCCCCTCTCCCAGTATGGATTACAATTTTACTCCTGCTTGGTACCTACTTGCTTGATGGGTTTCTGGGAGTTCTTCTACTCCCCAAGCCCGGCCCTAGACCAGGCTGGACTTGAGAGCTTGGTCCAACAGGCTGTTGCTTGGAGCGGCCCGCAGGCCCACATATCCACCACAGCTCGGTTGGTCAAGCACTTCTTAAAGAAAACCATCTAATTTTCTCTTGAAGATGTCCATGGTTGTTCCGGCAATATTTCTTATACTCGCTGGGAGGATGTTGAACAACCGTGGACCTCTGATGTTTATACAGTGTTCTCCGATTGTGCCTATGTCACACCCTTATTCTTCACTGGTTCTATTTTGCTTTTTCGATAGGTATTTAAATAGGAGAAAATCTGGCAGCATTAGAGCTGCCACAGGACTTTCTTGCTTGACTCATTAAAGAACTGTAGCCAAAAACATACAAAACTAGCCTTGCCTTAATTCTGACCATTTAATTTGCTTTAAATTCTAGAGTACAATATTGAATAATTGGCCAGGTTGTGATGTACACTAAATGAAATTTACCTCCTTAACTATAGCCAATACAGTACTTAGAGCTTGTATTATAGTAATTACCAGTAACTTCCGTATCGATTGTTGACGATTGATGAATGTAGCAACACAAGCTTAAACTGGCATCCTACACTGATGAGAAAAACTAGCCAGCTAACAAAGTCAGATTTTCTCTTTAGTTTAGCTTAGCAATGAACAGTACAGTACAGTACTGTACTGTACAATATTGCGTTCTTTCCTGTAGACCTTTCCTACAGTCCCTTCTTACCCAGATTTAAAAAGATTTAAAATCCCCTATAGCCTGATTGCCACAACAACTGGGTTCTGAACACGACAAGGCCTTATCCATAAATAATGGAACACAGTCCACCTCTTAATTCTTTGACCAGAAAATGAGCTTCACAAGACACATTCAACATCTCTCCAGGTTGCCGGAGCATACAATCCTCCTTACCAAATAAAAGTGGTGCTCCATGAGCGTCATATCTGCGATTATCCCACCGATTCTGGGGTTGGTATTTTGTTGCCTATATTTGAGTCATTGAAATGTGCCTGTACACATCATTAGCCCTAAATAGAGGCACAATAGAAATCAACTCACTAAGATTGCTGATGATTAAAGTGCGCTTGCTAATAATTCAACCACCATTAATCTAGCACAAACCAGTACTGAGGTTAATACATCTAAAATATAAACTTAACATCTGAAGTTCAATGTGTACCCCTCACCCATTGAAGGCTTGGCAACCAGACTTACAAAATACTACAATTCCAGAGTACTTCCAACTATCATGCCTAAATCTTAAATTTAAAATATTTCTAAACATATGCAAAATGGCACAATAGGAGCTTTATCACATCACTGTCATTTAAAAGTTGAAAAATATTAATAAAATCTAAAAATCTCATTAAAGACAATTTTAGTAAAGAGAAATATTATAGGATGTAATACCCATTTGATATAAAAATACTGAATGCACTAAAGCTCCTCCTCAGTACAACGAGATATTCCCAAGCAACAAACCTTGTGTGTTCTGAAGTGGCAAACCCAAAGGAAGAGCACCTGCAGTAGCAGTAAGGGAAGGTGGGTGTTGAGAAGCCTTTGGTCGTTGCCGGGGAGCAACCGAAGTACTCTCTATCACTGGTCCAGGAGCTATACGGTTTAACTTCACTGATGACTGCTGCTCTCTCTCGCTCACAACTTGACACAGATGGTCCAGAGATGGCACGGTCACATTCTGAGGAAAAATTCCCATAATTGGTCCATAGATATCAGTCACATTCTGAGGAAAAATTCCCATAATTGGTCCATAGATATCAGTCACATTCTGAGGAAAAATTCCTATAATTGGTCCATAGATATCAGTCACATTCTGAGGAAAAATTCCCATAATTGGTCCATAGATATCAGTCATATTCTGAGGAAAAATTCCCATAATTGGTCCATAGATATCAGTCATATTCTGAGGAAAAATTCCCATAATTGGTCCATAGATATCAGTCATATTCTGAGGAAAAATTCCCATAATTGGTCCATAGATATCAGTCATATTCTGAGGAAAAATTCCCATAATTGGTCCATAGATATCAGTCATATTCTGAGGAAAAATTCCTGTAATTGGTCCATAGATATCAGTCACATTCTATTTTAAAATTTAAGTATGTGTGTGTGTTGATATTGAGCAATTTCCCATAATCTGCCAGTTTACATCTTGATGCCTAGCATCTTGCATACAAGAGGGGCAGCCATACTAGGAATCATCAAATAAGGAACATGATTTTCAAGCATTTCACAGGTAAATTATAAAACAAACATTTAATTACCACATCAGTTTATGAAGTTCAAGTACTGTACATTAAAGTGATCCCAACTGACTACCGTACTTTAGATGACAATTATGTCGAAGCAGTTCTTTAAAATCATTAAAATAATTTTCTTACTAAATTTCTAAGATTTATGCAGAATGTTTTTGAGGGAATAAAATGCTGACCTTAGTTTACATAAACAAATGAAGAGCAATACACTTATCACACAACATTTCCTAATGCACTGTAATGCTCAAATTAGTTCAATTCATCCTGTCTTTTCCAGCAAGACATAACATTCTTAGATGTATTTATTTTTTGCTCTCTCTAACAAAGGCCGGAGAGAACATCTCACTTTTGTACATTTAGCTTTCCTCTGGGGTCATTAATTCACAATTTAATCCATTAACAAAAGTGACTAGAACTTACATTGACATTTCTTACGGGACACTCTCTCCCAGCCAGCTTAAAAGTCAGACTGGCAACCTGGTAGATGTCTGGCCGTGTATTGGGGTCTGGGTCCAACATGTAGCCTACAAACACAAATTAAGAAATTGTTTTATTCATGTAACATACTGGCCACTGCTTAGGACTACTGGCAGGGTTGCATATACCAACAGAGGCTAATATCACCAAAATAAAAATAGATGCAAAATATGAATGCAGTTTTATTCCCAAAGATTAACAAAGGACAATTAAAAACACTTTCCCACTGAACAAGTGCTACTTGTATTGTACTGCCATGCACTAAAACAGGAGACAAGCTATAGAAGTACTTACGTATAAGTGCTTGTAAGTGTTTGGAGAATCTTGCATTATCCGGAATAGTGAAGTTCCCTGAAGAGATAGCCAGCGGACTCTCGGCAAATGGTAATGTAAAAAAACAAAGCTTGTATAACATGCATCCCAAGGCCTAAGGAAAGGAGAGAAGATAATATTCAACATACACAAGTTAAAGAGAATAAATATAGCATACCAGGACAAATGTTTGTAATTTATTAATGTAACAAGTGTGAAAGCAACTTTCTTTTTTATTTAAAACATAAATAAGTTAAACAAAAAATTAATTTATTGCTATTTTGTATTTTACAAGTGACATATATAATGAAATTTCCTTTTCCCTTCTCTGGGGCAGTATCAGTATGTTTTTAGTGCACTGGCTCTGATATCAGACAAGAATAGAACTACCAGGTCTCTGGGGCCAGATTCACAAAGCAGTTACGCAAGTTCTTACGAACGTGTACATCTTTCCCCAATCTTTGACGGCTTTGGTTACATTTATTAAACAGTTTACAAGCATGAAAACGTCCCAATCAACTCTTGTTATTGTTATAGACAGCCTCCTGGTGCTTCGGAGCTCATTATCTGTTTAATAATTGTAAACAAAGCCGCCAAATATTGAGAAAAGATGTACAGGTTCGTAAGTGCTTGCGTAACTGCTTCGTGAATCTGGCTCCTGGATATTTGCAGGCCTACTGCAAACGGCAAGAGGAACACAGGGATGCAAGATCATCATCAAACTGCCCAGTGAGCACAGGTGAAGCAAAACCAGCTATAAATCTTTATGAAATACAGAAAAGATGGAAACAAGGAAATCGGTAGTTTGCCCAATGTCAACAAATTATACACTAGTATCCAAGCAAACCATCCGACAGAAGCTCGGGTCATGGGGGATGGGGTGTTCAACCTGTGTGCCTGCCTGCCTCATGTGCTGACTCAAAAGTGCCTTGTGTTATGCAATGTAAAAGGGGAGAAGAAAAAAAAAAGATAAGGGAAGCTACTACGGTTGGCCAGGAAAATGTGTTTCATCACAGTAGATGCTTAATTTCTGGATTGGCTTCCCGATGGAAACTCTTAATGGAAAGGAAACAAGTCTTAGGGCTAAAAGAAACAGACAAAGATGAAAGGCTGACCTGTGGGGCGAGGACAGAACCCAGGCTCGGGAAAAGCTACACTTATCGACTGAAGAGGACAAGCAAGATGGCAGCATAAACAACTGTGAAAAGTAACAAAAAAATCCACTTAGTCCTTGCTGATGAGTTGGGTGCCAGGAATGCAAGTGAGGAGGCTGGTAGGTAGGGTTGGCCCTCGTGTAACCCGAGCTGCCACCTAGAAAAACCCTAACTTCCCCGTTTCCTCTTTTTTTTTTGGGGGGGGGGGGGGGGATCAAGATACAGTATAGTACACAGTATTTTTTAAAAAGTACACTATTTGAATCCTAGTGTTCTGTTAGCCTGCAGGAAGAAATCTAGAGGTCCAGTAGTTCTGTGGATATATCTGGTACCAGAGCCAATGCACTGACTGGGTAGCTACTATGGGACAGTTTAGAAATGTTTGCAGTGATTTGGATAAAAAATAATCACACAATCCATTATCAAATACCATTTTATAGCATGCATACTCTAGTACTTTTATTTGCAAGTATTTTGATATAAAATTTCTAGTTATAACACTAAAAATAACATACGACATGAATATAACTAATTTAGACACCACTGAGTGGAGCTCTGAGAGGTCCAGGATGTTTCCAGTCATTCGTGCAACAAGATGTCTAAATGCTAATGTTTTAAATCAGACCATTAGAAAAGCATACGGAGACCAAGGAACCCACCCATATATCCGACTTCGTGGTAATGGGCCGGCCAAGGTACAAGTCGATCATCTCTGGAGCACGGTACGCCAGGGTTGTGTACCGCTGAATTTCCTCCTCGACTCTCGATATGCCATCAGTAGTGCCACACAACACCCGCGCCGTGGCAGAACCAAAGTCACACAAAACATAGTTACCTTCACTACTAATTAGGATATTTTCAACCTGCAAGGTAAAATTATTTTAAAGTAGATTGCAGATGCCTATGCAGTAACTAATACAAATGATCATTCCTCAAACTATTAGTAAAATTATATATATAAGCATGTCTATCTGCCTATACAGTTTACTGTATATTATTCTGAAATCCTTTCAGAATTATCAACAGATGAAAAGTGTTTAATTACCCTAATAATAAGCCATAGACAACATGTCCTTTTTATTTTCAACTTACAGTACTACACTGCATAAAAAAAAAATCATAGCCCAGAAATGATCAGTACTTTACCTTTAAATCTCTATGGATGATTGGGGGATTGACGTGATGCAGCCTTGACACTGAATCACAAACATCACAGAAGATTTTGAGGACCTCTGCCTCAGTCAAGCCTGAGTTGATCCTGCAAGATGACAATATGATGATGTATATAACCCCAAGTAAAGGTTAGATCTTTAGCAGGCATAAAAAGATAGCAATTATGGCATAATAATATCCACTCGAAAATTACTATCTACAACTTTTCTTTTATTGAACCAAATTTGCATTACTCTTTGAAGCATGGCAAGGAAAAAGTTTGCATTCCAGTCATGTTGAATGGAAAGTTAAGAGATGGTAGTAACCATCGCTGATGACTGGTCCACAAGCTCATTTAATGTCGCTAGGCAATTAAGTTACCATTTGTGATATATAATTAGGTAAAAAAATTTATATACCATTAGGTAAATTTTTTCTATATCATTTACTGAAATTCCAAATGCTTCTTATGGAATGTGTTAAATTAATTATTGATATCGATGATACTGAAATTACTATAAAGATTATCAAAAGATTGAGATGGCATGCAGTGCACAAAGCAATCAGTGTGCACACACATCAAGACATGAGGAAACCCAAAGATTAATTTACCATAAAACACTAGGCACTAAGAAATGTGACTCAAAACGTGTTGCAGTTGTGTGTGTACAGCAGTTGCTCATGCCAACAGGCCCTCACCAACTGCAAGCCAGTGATCTTTTCAGGATATAATGTACCACAGAATCTTGCCCAACTTAAACCCCACAGCTGTTAAAGTGACAGTTAAAATTGTAGAGTACTGACCTATCATTCATTAGGTGGAGGAGATGTTTTCTACAGTACGTCATAAGGAGAAGAACTTCGTAGACACCACTTCCAATGTGCGTGACACCTGAGTCAACATAGCCCACGACAGTTCTTGGACCGTTAAGCATTTTCTGAAAAATTCAATTTCTTATTATACTGTACATCACAATTTGAGTTTAACATGACATTCAAAGTTAACTAAACTTGAACTAAATACAGCTAAATACTCTATCTACATTAACATTTAAAATTACATCTTACATTATTCATATACAGCTCCCATTTACTGATAGTGAGAACAGATAAATACAAAAAGCTAATCATTTATATGATAAAGGCCTATAAATTAGGAGATGCCCCTGAATTGTAAATATACATTTAAATAATCTTGATGCCAAATGGAAACTCTTTGGCTTCTAAGATGTATTTTAGAAGCCAATTATAAATATCTTTGTACTGTACTCAGCTTTTTCACCTTTACACTACAAAATATGATTTTTTTCTTTAGTTCTGACACTATCCACCTCAAGACCAGACTTCTCAGGTAATTACCCAATAGGCCAGAATGTTGTTGGTGTTACTGTTGATAATTTATGCAGACAAGCAGCAGCTAACACAATTTTGATCAGGAGATCCTTGGAAGAAACCACTCAAATTCCCTCTGAAAGTTAATAATAATCCCCATATCTGCTGTTTAGGATGTATTTCCCCAGAAAGGCCCACACATGACAGGCTCTTTCCACTGCTACACATCTAATACACTCATTCAACACATTCTCTTGAGCTATTCACACTTGCAAAGCCTTGTTCCCAAATTCTAATCCTGATTTGAAATACCTGTACTTCCTAGTTAGAGGGAGCCGGTCGGCCGAGCGGACAGCACGCTGGACTTGTGATCCTGTGGTCCTGGGTTCGATCCCAGGCGCCGGCGAGAAACATTGGGCAGAGTTTCTTTCACCCTATGCCCCTGTTACCTAGCAGTAAAATAGGTACAGTACCTGGGTGCTAGTCAGCTGTCATGGGCTGCTTCCTGGGGGTGAAGGCCTGGTCGAGGGCCGGGCCGCGGGGACACTAAAAAGCCCCGAAATCATCTCAAGATAACCTCAAGATAGAGGCAACCCATGAGCATCACACCAGACAAATATCTTTGATATCCCCAGTCAGATTAAATCTGCGTAAACACTCCAGGCAAAAAGGACCCAATATAGTGTATATGGAACTCGCTTTGCAATGAATTAAAAAAAAAATTGTCTAACCTATACCAAATTTAAACGTAGAACAAAAAAGTACTAACTAATCTTCTTATGATCCCACCTTGTGCTACTAACTCTTACAGTATCTTGTGTTATCAACTCGCGCAGTTTATTACTAAAGGAATGCAACTTCATTAGTATAATTTATTCTATCAATTTATGTATGTACTTTCACAACCAATTATACCTTCTTGTATACAAATAAATTGTCTTAACATGGCAAGAAGATATTTGTCACCTAATTTTTCAATCCAAAACTCACACCAAAGGCCGTGACCCTGGACGCCTGGTAAGACGGGTCAGAGGTTAATTAATGAAGACGTTTTCGACAAGTCTACGGGTAAACCAATACCACGTAGACAAAAGATCGTCAACCAATGCCTCACAGTTTAAACTGTGTACATAGGTAACTGGGCAAATAAATCATGTAATCAATGAAGCATTCTTTCAATCAAGAAAGATAAATAATTTGGGTAAGTATCTGTTATTATATCACTAAGAGTCCTGTCTAGTATATAGACATGACCAGACGGAAACGAATGAGGACGGAAGGTTACTGGTAGGTCGTGGGCAGATGGCACCAAAATGTGTGTTACTTTATTTAATACTTGTAATTTATTCTTTCCATGAGAATTTTTCCATCTCGTCCTGGAGGGTATCTTGTATTATGAAAGTGGGTCACTGGATGATGACCATGACCAGCACATGGTAATGATGACAATTACTTTCCTTGAATGCTTATATATATTTTCCAAGGATTTCCTCAATTTTAATGTAATGACTTAACTTCTTTGCATAAATCAGTGATGTCGCTTTTTGCAGCCCAGCTTAAAACTAGCTTGATGAGCTAGGTTATTGTTTACTGCAGCCTGTGCACACACAACCATTTCACAACATTGCTGATTGAGCACAGCCCTGTAGGAACCTATGAAGCTTTCTCTTGAAGGTTTCAACCTTTGCTCCAGAAACATTTCTTGTTTTCATTAGGCTGAACGGTCTTGGGTCCTTCATGCTGACATACTCTTTGACTGTACTAAAGTACTCCCACTTTCCACAAGACTGATCTGATAACACCTACTATCTCTCACTTCTAAAAACTGTTACTGTAGTATGTAGATTAGGGACCTGACCAAATTTTATTCCCATATGTACACAAGGTACCTCTTGTCATCAACAATTCACTCAAGAAGTTCCACACTATACATTGCTGTGCAACTTGCAATGTTGTGTTGAAGACTGGGTCATTTCAGAACTTACAGCAATGTTGATTTCATTGCGGGCCACCTCCAGGTCATGTTCGTTGTTGACATACAGGCGCTTGAGTGCAAATCGAACTCCTCCACTGCCCTTGACCAAGAATACTAAGGCAAACCCTCCTGTCAAAGAAAAAACAAAATTAATATAGTAACTAGAGACGTCTTGCTAAGAACAAGAAAACCTAATGGGACAGGAGCTATAATCAAAACTACCAGGGAACTATAACAGGTTCCTCAACACATGAGGCACAATAAATGCCTAGGAGACTGCATACTGTCTTTGCTAGCTAGGAGGCAACATGCTGTGCTCTCTCTGGCTAGAAACATTAACTCCACACTATTACCAAGGAGCGCAGAAAACATTCGCATAATTGTCATTTCCTTCATAAAATAGTCATCCTCAGTAGGGCCAATTTGTATTAAAAAATGAGACGACTATGTAATGTGACTTTCTTAAGAAAGCTTATTGAAATCATTTAAGTGACCTTGTAGGCAGTCAAAAGTGAACATGAGAATTCCCATTAATAAATTATACTGTCTGTGATGGACTAGCACTTCTGGGAATGGAATGATGACAATTCTGGCAACTACTGGAATATCAGAAAACCCATACAGCAGATACTAGTTATCCCACCCATCTGGAATGCTAGGAATCCAAGACACCAGCTCTGGCATTTAGTGCAATACTGGAAAATAAATTTTCAATCTAAATAGGGAAGGTGCTTCCAAAATTCATATAGACACTGCAAGCAATTAAAACATGACTCAAAACCATACATGACTTTAAATATATAATTTAGATAAAGAATTATAGAAACAATTAAGACAGTAAATGTAGGACAATTTCACAGAAACCATATTCTAACATGATGACTCAGGGTTGTAGGAGTCACAAGTTTATCTTGAGTTCAAGTTCCACAAAGATGCTCAAGTAAATAGGAATTCTAATATTTTATATTATAAAAGTATAGTATTTATATGTAGTACACACTACAGTATTCATAAACAAAAATTAACTATTCAGACTTTTCCAAAACTGTAGTGATTGTAGACAGTCAAGCTTTAACAACTTAAAAATGAAGATCCCTAACCAACACACACTGCAGCGGCAGTAGGGAAAAAATCTATACATAAAACATTCTACCGACACCCACATCACCCACAGCCCAGGTAATACAGATAAAGGTGATGTAGCCAAAACAATACCTCCAGGTTATCACTCACCAGTAACAACAGTCTTTTCTCATTTATTCAATTTAACAATTGAACTTACTCAAGGAGGCTAACAAGAGCTCTTCTTTCAATCCTGGAACACTAAAGAAACCCACAACCCTCTCCTGGAACTCCCTACAGCCCTCCCTATAGCACACAGGATGCCCAAGAGTCCTTCCTACAGCTCACGGGGGCACCCAAAAGCCCTCTCTACAGCCCATGGGGCACCCAAGAGCCCTCCCTACAGCCCATGGGGCACCCAAGAGCCCTCAATACAGCCCATGAGGCACCTAAAAGCTCTCCTACAGCCTACTGGGTGCCCAAGAGCCTCCCCTGTAGACTGGGGCACTCAAAGAGCCCCCTCTGCAGCTCCCAAGGCCCTGCAATAGTGCCTTGTAGTCCCCAAGGCTTGAAAGAGAACCTCTCATTTTCAAGTATATTAGAGTACAGTAGTTGGATCAGTCTGCCACTATCTCTGCTCCAGTTCCAATACTTCCGGTTAAACCCACAGCCCAACACTGACACCCACAAGGCCAGCTGTCCTCAAACAGATATGCTGTCATCACTGAACTCCTCAACACCCTTTGCATACAAACATCCTCACCACCATACCCCAGTGGAAATGAAAGTGTATGAATTAGGCTCTTTCAAAGACACTAATGAGGTCAACTCAGCCTCCATCAGCTCAAACAGCTCTTCAGCTTTAAAACTTTTTGGTAACAATTTATGAAGTAGAAGAAACCTGCAGATTGTCTATCTTGGCCTCAAACTGTGTGTCATTCTTTAGTTAAACCCCCAATCAGGATAAACTACATGCGAGTTTACAAAATTAGTGGAAGCTTACACAAAATTTCAAGGACAATGATAAAATGTAAAACTCAAATTTGACTCTCTGTTTTTTGACAGAATAACTCTCCGTAGGCATTCATTACAAAAATAAATAAGGTGAACAATTATTGCCTTAACACTTTATATAAAAAAATAATCAGGCTTGTGAACCAGAAGTTTCAAATGTGTATCAAACCAAGCTTACTTGCCCAAATCATTTGTTATGTGCACAGTAGTGTGTTACACACACAACTGCAACATGAAGGTGCGGGCAAAGGTAACCAAACTTTGGACAGCCAGCAGAAAATTACTTCAAAGGCAGCATAATAGTTGCTACAAATGGAAATAAACAATCATTTTTGGTTTGTGAACTAATAAACACACATTTAAGATACAGTACATAGCAATACCTAGCACAAATACTGTACGGGTTCTATATACAGAACATTATTTTGTTTATAAGTGTTAAACTGTAATAGAGCGATGTTCAAACATTAGGCACTACACATGCTACCCACAGTATAGTGTGCACACTACCCAGAGTGACAACCTCGGGCAGTGCGGGCGCTACCCAGAGTGACAACCTCGGGCAGTGTGCGCGCTGCCCACAGTGACAACCTCGGGCAGTGTGTGCGCTGCCCACAGTGACAACCTCGGGCAGTGTGTGCGCTGCCCACAGTGACAACCTCGGGCAGTGTGTGCGCTGCCCACAGTGACAACCTCGGGCAGTGTGTGCGCTGCCCACAGTGACAACCTCGGGCAGTGTGTGCGCTGCCCACAGTGACAACCTCGGGCAGTGTGTGCGCTGCCCACAGTGACAACCTCGGGCAGTGTGTGCACTGCCCACAGTGACAACCTCGGGCAGTGTGTGCACTGCCCACAGTGACAACCTCGGGCAGCGTGTGCACTGCCCACAGCGATAATCTCGGGCAGTGTGTGCACTGCCCACAGCAACAACCTCGGGCAGTGTGTGCACTGCCCACAGTTACAACCTCAGGCAGTGTGTGCACTGCCCACAGTGACAACCTCGGGCAGTGTGCGCACTGCCCACAGTGACAACCTCAGGCAGTTGGTGCACTGCCCAGTGACAACCTCAGGCAGTTGGTGCACTGCCCACAGTGACAACCTCGGGATCAATTCCTGGCAACAGTATATACAGTTACACTCAATACCAACCTATCAAGTTTCAATTACATCCTGCCACCTGCATACAACTCTTTGTTCTTTGACTAATAAGCATCCTGCCCCATGGCTATCTTAAATTGTAAGTTAAATTTTGATTGAATAATAAATATTAAAGACAGCCAATTAAAGCCAGACCTTTTATTTCTCCATCAAAAAAGATGACAGTATTGAAATGTCAAAAAAAAAAGAAATAGTGGAGTAACACATGGTGTACCAGCCCCAAATATGTAATACAAGACAGCCCTGTTAGTGCTATTGCTACCTCTATCCACAGTTATAGGCGAGGCTTTAATAAAAAATTCAGCATACTGTACAGTATTTTTCAACACCTGCACTAACCTAATTCCCATGTCCCTTCTTAACAGCCCTCTACCCCTTGCCATAACAGCCCTCTACCCACAGTTCAGTGTCTGTGAAACACAGGTACTGAACTGGTCCAACGTCAAAATAAGAATAGCTGATCGCATCCAAAACACCTTGCAATGTGGCTGAATTAAGGTACCCACCACTCCCACCCTACCTCCATGGAGACGTGAGAATGAAGCAGTGATTAAGAGGGACAGTAATCAAGTGAACTGGACAGAAACCAAACCTGAAAACCAGTTGGCACGAATAGTTGCAATGAAGTCTATGAACTTCAGGAGTGGCAAACAACCTAAGAACATCAACTGCAACAACAGACAAAGAGGTGGATGAGGGAAACCCAGATAGAGAGAGAGAGCCGAGACAGAGATTTTGAACTGTCCAGAGAAAATTTCCTGCAAATAGAATACTGTTGCAAGAACATATTAATAAAGCCCCACAGAGATAAACTGAGGCAGACTCCTAGTCATCCACATGCAGATGACAGCCAAGCCACCACCTGGCCAAGTAAAACAAAAGGATGTCTGCCAGCAAGATGAAGCCATGATCTTACACAGGCAGAAGTGAAACCATACTCAAAGGAGGATGGATCCAATTTTCTCACAGTCTCAGTTTTGTAACACGTACTGAAGCAAGCTCAATTAAGCCACACAGTCAAAGGAATAAAAGACAATGGAAATCTGATCAAGGGTTGTGGTGGGGCAGGGGGCATCCATCCTGGCCACAAACAGACTGAAATGCACCAATAGGGGTAGCAGACCTGGTGTCCAGTTTGTCCCAGGGCAGAATATAAGAAAACATGTTCATTTAAAGCAATATACTTATACTTTCAGCGGCAAGAACTAAGCTACAACGCTCAAAGGGTAACCATGGACCTCAATGCCCCAAGACCTTTCCCCGTCAAATATGAGGAACGACCAGAGAGGGAGCATATAGTAGATCGCCTTTGGAATCTCGAACAATTTATTAAATATGAGAGAGACACTGCTCTCACTAGGTTCATAACTACATTCTTGAAGGACTTGGCAAATACTTTGTCAGCTTCAGGAGATTTGTTAGGCCTTAATTTTCTATTTGTTTAATAACTTTCTCCCTGGTAACCATTAAACAGTTCACACACACACCACTTCACCACCAAGATTTGTTCAACAATAAAAATATAGTTCTCTAGTAAATGGGGAAAGTACTTATTTAGAATGCCATCAATTTGTGTTATTCAACTTGATCTATCTAGTTCTTCAAAGGCCCAGTCTTCTCCCTAATCTTTGTTTGATATACTGTGTGTCTGAAAGAAGTTTTAAGGATTTGTTTTTGCGTGCCCTATTAAATATATATTTTACAGTTTTGTTTGTTTCTCTTCTAATATAATTTTTTAACTGTTCAATAATTTTTGTTCTTCATACACTTCCCAAATCTTAATTACCGGTAGTTTGTAATTATTGACCTGAATTTACCCGAGGGCCACCAATACTAGTGGCCTTGACAAGGACAGGAAGCCGGCAGCTTGTCAAAGGTCCCTCTTATTTGCCCTGTTGATGTTTTCTAGCTGTATTTTAAAACCAGGCAGAGTTCTGATGTTTACAGCTTAAGCGATTAGGCAGTTCCACGGTTTACAACCCTATGGTTGTATACTCTAAACTGAGGTTCAGAAACTAACCTATTTGTTTCTGTTACAATACCTATTACTTCTGTTCAGAACGATGGACTTAATTCATCAATTTTATATCTAACACTCCTATTATTAATTAACATACTTAATAGTGGTAAGTGTATAGTCTTTACCAAGTTTTTATCCACTTTCCCAGCAAAGTAAATCATATTTACAGGTTTTCTCCTGCCATTATGTCACCTTTGTATCTTCTCTCCTTAAGTAAATTCCCATAGTGCACTTCTTTCTTCTTACAGAAGAGTTCATAGTTGTCACTGTGCCACAGTCCCCGTGGTGCAGTGGTAAGATTCTCGACCAGGCAAATGGCTTTTGAAGTGATTCACTTCCAAGGCCATTTGGCCTGGGTTTGTATCCTGGCCAGGGAGGATTTATTAGGTGCCAATCCTTAATTGTATGCCTCTGTTCACCCAACAGTGAATGGGTACCTGGCTGTTAAATTATTTGGCGGGTTGTACTTTAGGGAAAATTAAGATTAAAGGAAATGCCTGAAATG
>WNGS01028583.1:5323679-5339272 GCA_020271785.1 Procambarus virginalis | reverse complement strand
TAGCGTGATGCATTAAATTAACAAATCCACAAAGGGCCGTGACGAAGGTTCGAACTAAAGATCCCAGTCGATTAAGGCAGCGTGTGGGATCCTCTCGGACGTAGGTTCGATCCCTCGTCACGGCTCTTTGTGAATTGGTTTATATTACTAGTGTTTACAAACAATTTTGTAAGTAACATAAGAACTTATTTGCGTAAGATGCGCCCAGAAACTGATCCCAGTTCCACCCCGGAACAGAACTTAGAACATGTGAAATGTTTACCACTGAAAGAAAAACACTATTTCCATCATTTTCCAATCATTTTTCCAATCATTTTTCCAATCATTTATTCCAATCATTTATACCTTTCCAAGGCATTTCTTTTTATTATTAATCCAAGTTGATCAAACCAGTTCAAATATGGCCACGTCCTATATAATATGTACGTTTCAAAATTCGAAAACATGGTTGAAATTGTGTGATTTACACGGAGGAGTTTATGATGACCGGACCTCACATATCAGAAGACTGAGAAACAACGACGTTTCGGTCCGTCCTGGACCATTATAAAGCCGTGTGAGTTCAGGTCCAAGACGGACCGAAACGTCGTCGTCTGGTGAGTGTTATCTCGGTCATCTTATCTCCAGCCTCGTTATTGTGACTCATCGTCCGCATATAGGCTCATTAATTGTAAAAAAATCACTATATAATTATATCCTTCGTAGTGAGAAGCAAAGTGTCATTTATAAAAATTGTAAAGATTATGATACAGCATGTTGAATCCAACCACTTGGGGTGGACGGTAGACCGACGGTCTCGCTTCATGCATGTCGGCGTTCAATCTCCGACCGTCCACAAGTGGTTGGGGCACCATTCCTTTCCCCCGTCCCATCCCAAAGCCTTATCCTGACCCCTTCCAAGTGCTATATAGTCGTAATGGCATGGCGCTTTCGCCTGATAATTTCCGCCTACCTCCAAGTGTCAGCTTGTCCCATAACTTTTCTCAGTCTAATTCTTTCCTTAAGTCTTCACATCCTACCTTAACTACCTAATTACCTTAATATACCTTAAATACCTTAACTACCTTAACTACCTTAACTAGCTTAATACCTTAACTAGAAAGGCATTGAACATATTTTTTCAAGAGTCTGAAAAAAATTATTTAATTTCAGTGCTTTGAAAATTTAATATACAAAATTAATGTATACAATCAATATTTCGTAATTCAAGTACGGTACTGCACATGCGAGAGATCGCCTGGTGATGCACTCTACGGTATTCGCTACCCACGTTTCAGTAATTTGATTTTATAATACTTAAGTAGACGCAGATGGCTGGCATGAAGTATGAGGAATGGGAGGGGAGACAAGGGAGGCGATAATGAACAGAGAGAGAGAGAGATGAGAGAGAGAGAGAGAGAGAGAGAGAGAGAGAGAGAGAGAGAGAGAGAGAGCATTTATAAAGGCCAAAGAATGGATTCACACGAAAACAAATAAAAACATAATTGTACAATTTTGTAAACATGCGCAGACATAATNACCATGTTGTAGCTCAGTCGATTAAGGCAGCGTCTGGGATGCTCTCGGCCGTAAGTTAGAATCCTCGTCACGGCCCTTGTGGATTTGTTCACTTGTATGACCCAGTTCAGTAGAGAGAGTCCATCTTGGCTTCAGGGCAACCCGTCCTCTTAAAAAGAACGTCACTTTTGGCTCGTATGCGCGATATGGCCAAATTTGGACGTAATTTGAAATGAAATCGACTCACAAAAGTGACGTTCTGTTTCGTTTTCTATTTAAGTCGTCCGGCGTACGCGCAGAGGTTATGAGAGGACACTTTAAATTAACGTTTTTCATAACGTTTTGAAACTTTATGAGAATTCCTGCCCACCTAACCTATCAGAGGACCCTTAACTTACTGTTGTTGAAAAAAAAAATCCTAAATTTATTTTCATATTTTTTTCATTTTCAAATTACGTCCAAATTCAGCCATACGGGCAAACGGCCAAATGCGACGTTCTTTTTAAGAGGACAGGTTGTTCAGGGAGCCATTGAGGCACTACCAGAAAGAGTCATTTCATTACATTCATTGTTGGTTTTTGTTTTCCAGGAGGGTCTAGTCACCTCAGAAGTGAGCTTGGCTGCTGCTGAAGTTCGTACATGGAATCCTTTCAATGACACAACTCCCTTCAGTCAAATGTCCGAGGATCACATCTTCGGGGCAGAGTTCGACAAAATTCGAAGAGGATCTCAGAGTAGTGAGCACACTTCATGATTCTGTAATGGTGTTTAGATGAAGGAATTATAGCGACTGTCTGCTTACCACCACCTGATTGAATTTTGGATTGAATTTAATTGCATTATAGGGACAATTCCTGCCCTTCTATTTGCAATCTATTTAAAAAAAAATTCAATACTTTTAATGTAAGAAACTATTACCCCTGCCAGATTCATCTGCTAGCCTTTTCACTCCTAGCTACGATCACATTTCTCCAACAATTTCATAGTTTTGTCCATTGTAAGAAATTTCCTCTTATCCTTACTTTGATCATTCTTACTACTAGCCATCTTTGATAATTCTTGCTACTAGCCATCTTTTCTACTCATAAATATAGTTATATAATGTAAGGGCACAAGATTCTAAGCCACACCCTATAGTACAAACCATCAAAACCCATCTTGAGGTTATGTTGAGATGATTTCGGGGCTTTTTAGTGTCCCCGCGGCCCAGTCCTCGACCAGGCCTCCACCCCCAGGAAGCAGCCTGTGACAGCTGACTAACACCCAGGTACCTATTTTATTGCTAGGCAACAGGGGCATAGGGTGAAAGAAACTCTGCCCATTGTTTCTCGTCGGCGCCTGGGATTGAACCCAGGACCACAGGATCACAAATCCAGCGTGCTGTCTGCTTGGCCGACCGGTTCCCATCCTTACAATAAAAAAAAAAAGTTACTGGAACTTTTTGAGGAAAAGACCACTTTTTCACTTCTTGTCCAGTATCAGTAATATGGTACAGTACTGGGTAACCAAAAGGAAAAAAAAGGTCACATCCAAACTGTATTGTATAGTTTGTTTGAAATAATAGTGTACTAAAATCACAGTGGTAAACATTCTAACAAAAAAAACTGATCGATTGGAAATTACTGTCCACATTGGGTAATCCGAATCATAGAGGGAATGCTGTTTTTTTTCCAGTTTGCATCTTTTCTTTCTCCTTAATGGTATGTGACTTGCACATATTTCTAGTGCTACTGTGCCTATTTTCTTAAACCAGTGCCATGAGAAAATAGGCACAGTATCACTAGAAATATGTGCAAGTTGCATGCAGGTAAGGAAACAGATGAAAAAATGCAAACTGGAAAGAGAATGGCGTTACCTCAGTAGGTGACGAAAACAAATTGCAGAACATCTAAAATGCTTCGCTCTATCCCAAGAACAACAAAAATGGCCATGTAGACAAATAGAAATAATTGAGCAAAAGTTGCAAGAAAAATATAAAATCCAGGAGAGGCAAAGAGAGCAAGAGAACATAAACAAAATAGAGAGGAATCCAAAATACTTTCTCCTGTCCAATCTAGAACAAAAACTACATCCTACACTGGGCCCTTGTGCAAGGGTGATGGAACATTCACAGGTGACAGCAAAGAAATGAGTGAAATACTGAGGTTACAGTACGATTTTGTTTTCAGTGAACCTGTGAACACATTGCAGATCAATGATCCAAACAAATTCTATATGACTGTGACACAATCATCGAACCATATACTGTATCAGATGTTACCCTAACCCCAATTGACTTTGAAGTGGCAATAGTCAGCTTATCCTTGCACTCTGCACCAGGCCTAGGTTTTGGGAATTCTATATTCATCAAGAATTGCAAAAAAAAAAAAAAAAAAAAAAAAATCACAGGCCCTAAACAACATTTGGAGACAAAGCCTAGATACGGGTGTTAACCCTGATATACTTAAAACAGCAGAGATTGTTCCACTTCATAATGGTAGTAATAAAGCAGATACAAAAAATTATATACCAATAGCTCTAACATCACACATCATAAAAATCTTTTAAATGGTGCTAAGAAGGAAGATCACAGAACACACAGAATCAGTGTCTATTTAACCCTGAGCAACATGGGGTTCAGAACAAGGCACTCCTGACTCTCACAACTGCTTGACCACTTTTGCATGGCCATAGATGCCATGGAAGACAAACAAAATTTTGATGTAATATACATGTATATGATGTAATGTTGATGTACAGTAAATTTTGCAAAAATTAATGTATCAAATATCCGTCAGGGTGAAATATCCGAGGTTCTAGCGCTGCTGTCAGTAATCTTTCATTGGTAGCATCTCTCCACAGACATCTTGCTCCTCTACTTTCTAGGAAACATTATATATTAGTCAATGGAGGTGGTTCAGTATTGTGCTAAAATATAATAATTTGCTGCCAAAATTGCAGTCCAGGTAATATAGTCATTCTGTGGAATAATTAAGGCCTGTAAGACTAGGTTGTGTGATCATATAAACATCTTGTATAATGTTGTTTTAAATACAGGTCTTCCAGAAGAGACTGTGATTTACATGGTATTTTCTCGCCTTTAGGCATATCAAATGTGAAAAGTCGAGAGAGTTTAGTGATGTCAACTGAAGACGATCCATTTGGCGCTGCCCCATTTAATGCCCCCGGTAAGTGAACCATTTCCCTAAACAGTTGTTATTCTTACACTTTACTGTAGAAAACCTAGTATAATTTAGGTGTGTTAACATGAGTATGGTGAGTTGTGCGTGTTTCCTTGTCTGAATATGTAGATGTTGGATATTAGTATTGAGAACTGTGTTACTGGCTGAATATGGGTGTTGGAGTGAGTACAGATAATTGTGCTTTGCCAGGTCTGAATATGTGTGTGTGTTGAACATCAGTTGGAAGAAATGTGTGTTTGTCATAATGAGAATATCTAGAGGAGACTTAATTCTTCCCTCCTGATAGAAAAATGGGAAGTATAATAGATTTTTATATAAATATATGCCAGTATGTCTTGTTAAAGAGCTTTCAAGCTTCCCTCAAGGCCATTTTAGTTTCTTACTACGTGGTAATCCATTTATTTTCTCTGTGGTAAATCTTTGCAATAGCAGATTCCTCTTAGAATATGAGTGTTACAAAAGGAACACTATTGATTACCATCATTCCTCCAGATCCTGTTTTCATTAGGTGGGGAGGCATCTGCTCCTCGTCTACTGTACAGTAGTGGACCTGACACAAGGTCTCAAATGTTTATTTGATATCCTCAGTGGGAGTTCCCTATTGTTGCCTTATTTTTGTTTTTCATTTTCATTTAGTATCTCAAGAATATCTCGTATGATTGACTTTAAATATTGTAATTTTCTGCAAAAATATAGTATAATTGCTATTGACATTTAGCATTGTAGCTCCATAGTAACTAGAAATCTTCATTGTACTTTCCTAAGAATGGCTTGATCGATTGCATTCCTGGGCCAGTGCCATCAACCCTGAGTGACATTAAGCACTGTCAAGATAAATAACTTTTCCAGTGGTCTTGTCCCATAGCCCAAGAGAGAGAAGCAAAGTGGAAAAGTGGACTCAGTGGTACAACTAGGTCGAGGGAGGTGGCCACCCCTCACTTTATCCCTAGAGCTACCCTCTTCTCTCGGCTATATTATTAGCAATAATATCCTTTATAGTTTATGTAGGTAATAGAGGATTACAGAAAACATTGTTAGATAATGTTTGCACATCATACACGAATGTGTTACTGTAACTCACTTCCCCTTCCTCCAACTTTGTGTGGTTTGTTTCCACCCGGGTTGAACGCTGCTGCCCCTCCCCGTCAACACTTAACACCTGCGGTGCCCCCATTGCTCGTCACTGTAAGCCAAGTTCTCTCACTCAGCCATAGATATCAGTACTGTCAGCATGGACCCCTGTCGTGCAGTTGAGATGTTACTTTTTTTTTAGAGACTAGGTGTTCTTTGTCCAGAGCACATCTGTAGAAGCATTCTCCAATGCCATGTTTTTTTATCTAGACTCCGACTAGCAATCCCTTGCATACTCACGTGGTGTATTTTGCACCAAATGATCCCTTGTATATTATTTATGTGGTGTATTTTGCACCAAATGATCCCTTGTATATTCATGTGGTATATTTTGCACTAAGTTATCCCTTGTATATTCATGTGGTGTATTTTGCACAAGTGTTTGCTTCCTCAACTGGAATTTAGAGTGAGTAGCTGAAGCAGCCAATGGATAATTCAGTTTATTAGGGGATTGACATTTTCCAGTTGATAATGTACTGTATTCATGTGTTTAATTTTGTTTATAACTGCAGGTCTACCAAGTCCAAATTGTTTTAAGTGTTAAACAGTACACAATATCATGAGTAATTGCTTATGCTGAATTCACACTGAACCGGAACTGTGTGTACAGTGAAGGCAGTTGTAACGTAAGGAGTTTGTTCTGGTTGTTTTATTTATTTTTATGCTTGGTTTCAGTGGAAAATAATGCAAGTCTTCCCATAGAGTAGGATTGTGTATTCACTGGATGAAAATTTAGTGCCAAAAATTTAATAAAATTGAAAGCATTGAGGGTAGACTATTATTATGCCATATTTGAGCAGTTCCTCAGTTGCTGAGGAAGTGAGGGCCAGGGTCCAATAAGGACACTGGTCACCTGCCAAGCCCTTAATGAATGTGAACCCTACTGCAACAAGTTACTTTTTAAATGAACCTGCGGCATAGTCCAGGGACTTGAAAAGAATTGCATGCAGGGCTCTATCACATCATCAAGCAATGTTGTTTGCTGTGATAGCAAAGAAGAAATCAAAACTCTATCTCCAGGTTATAACTGTCAGCACAAGGATAGTCAAATAACACGACAGTTTATCAAGCAAACTGGTCAGCATTTGACTGACACCAGGTTAGTTCACTACAGGGGTCAGTATATGCATAAAAGAATGTTTTATAATTTGCATTTATGAAAAACATAATAATGGTAACTATAAAATAGCAAAAATATCATACATTGAGTGCAACAGAATTTCAGTTGTAGCTGTAAGGATGGAACAAATTTAGCCGTGTAAGTGGGAGTCCACTGTAACTATTGTACTACCGAGCCATGAACTGCACTAATTATAAATCAGCTGAACTTCTCAAAAACATGTTCATTTTAATGTTTTGTTTGTGATGGTATTATGGGTCTGATGGTGGTAATACAAGCTTTTACCGTTACTCAAGACTTTAGTGAATACAGTCCATAATATTATTGAACACTTTATGCCTGCCTCTTTTTTTTTTTTTAACTATGCGAATGTAACAATATGTAAATGTGAACATTTTTGCTAACATTCTTTTCTGCCAATCATTGACCTCTAACGAACCATCTGTATTGTTGCCAGATATTATCATTTGTCCTGTCTATTATCTCTGCTTTCCCATAGAAATAGGGTGGTTCAGGCGCAGAGCTGCTCCTCGTCCTACTCGCTCGTGTCCTCAACTTGCATTCAGTGAGTTGGAGTGAACAGCTTCCACACAACTAGAGCGTTTCGTCATTAATCACTGCGATCACTAAGTTTGCCTGTCAAGTGAGGTCTACACCTCCATTCTCTCTTATCCTCTACCACAGAGTGCTTCCACAGGCCACAATCTGCTGTCAATTTCTGAGCAATATCTTCCATATTCTCTTTTCTTTTAGCAGAGCATTTCCACATATGACCACCATTCCCATGGCTTGGCTCTCCATCTTGTTCTTTTAACATATATAATATAACTGTGTTGTATCATAAAGAGCACTAGCCAATGGCAAAAGTAAACCCAAGTTGAGGGAGAACAATGGAAGCACACATTTGGTCCATGCACCAAGATCTTCTTTAGCAGATACTGCTGAAGAGTGACTTAGTACCGACTGAAATATACTCGAGTCCTTTCCTTTCTATTTCTTCTCCATGTAGGTTTGCTTTTGCCATTACAGTACAGTATTATTATTATCATCAGTCTCTTCTTTGGTAATCGTCTCTCTGTGCTTTCTCTTGCTCATCTCTCTCCATAAAGTCCATCATTCCACATACATTTGTGTTTACACACACACACACAAAATTATGAGACGGATTAACACAGAAGAGGACTGTTTGAGGCTTCAAGAAGACCTAGACAAGCTGAAGGAATGGTCGAACAAATGGTTGTTAGAGTTTAACCCAACCAAATGTAATGTAATGAAGATAGATGTAGGGAGCAGGAGGCCAGATACAAGGTATCATCTGGGAGAGGAAATTCTTCAGGTGTCAGAGAAAGAAAAAGACTTGGGGGGTTGATATCACGCCAGACCTGTCTCCTGCAGCCCATATCAAGAGGATAACATCAGCGGCATATGCCAGGCTGGCCAACATACGAACGGCATTCAGAAACTTGTGTAAAGAATCATTCAGAACTTTGTATACCACATATGTCAGGCCAATACTGGAGTATGCAGCCCCAGCATGGAGTCCATATCTAGTCAAGGATAAGACTAAACTGGAAAAGGTTCAAAGGTTTGCCACCAGCCTAGTACCCGAGCTGAGAGGCATGAGCTACGAGGAGAGACTACGGGAATTAAACCTCACTTCGCTGGAAGACATAAGAGTTAGGGGAGACATGATCACCACATTCAAGATTCTGAAGGGAATTGATAGGGTAGATAAAGACGGGCTATTTAACACAAGGGGCACACGCACAAGGGGACACAGGTGGAAACTGAGTGCCCAAATGAGCCACAGAGATATTAGAAAGAACTTTTTTAGTGTCAGAGTGGTTGACAAATGGAATGCATTAGGAAGTGATGTGGTGGAGGCTGACTCCATACACAGTTTCAAGTGTAAATATGATAGAGCCCAATAGGCTCAGGAATCTGTACACCTGTTGATTGACGGTTGAGAGGGGGAACCAAAGAGCCAGAGCTCAACCCCCGCAAACACAACTAGGTGAGTACACCCCCCCCCCCCCCCTCATTAAGTAATTACACTTCGGTAATTACACGCACACAGTTTTTCTTGCCTGCCTTTGAGGTTAAGGTGTCATAATTCAGGAGATTAGGTTCACATGCATATCTGACGTTAAGGATCACTACCTATTTGAACATACTTTTTCATACTTCCATTCATTAAAGTGTCATCTTGCCTATTTCTGTTTTGTCTTACTCTGCTTATTGCATCTTTTTCCTGCCATATGGTATTTGCTAACTGCTACTTCCACCTCCCTAAGCTTCCACCTCTCTAAACAGTGGCTGAACGAAGTCTCATCAAATAATTAGTAGTTTCTATCATCTTGGTGTTTATGTGCACAATATGCAGGGGTTGGCAACCTTTTTCGAGCCTGCAGTAATGTCTGTGAACCAAGAGCGTGCCATATTCATCTGTTGAATTGTTTTTATAACTAATATGAAGGTAAATAATAATGAAACTTAGAACTGTGAATTAAGTTTATTTTTATTTAAGTATTATTTAGATAACATTTATATTCCTTAACAGACGGCAGTTAGTGACATTTGATGCTGTTTAATGCTCAAAAGTTTTCCAATATTAGGTGACAATCTGGATGTGCTCAGAAGAAATACGGCAATCAGTAATTTTGTGGTATTGCTCCCCCATCCCTCTCACACCTCGCCCATCCCTCTCACACCTCATCCATCCCTCTCACACCTCGCCCATCCCTCTCACACCTCACCCATCCCTCTCGCACCTCGCCCATCTCTCTCACACCTCGCCCATCTCTCTCACACCTCACCCATCTTTCTCACATCTCACCCATCCCTCTTACACCTCACCCATCCCTCTCACACCTCACCCATCCCTCTCACACCTCACCTGTCCCTCTCACACCTCGCCCATCCCTCTCACATCTCACCCATCCCTCTCACACCTCACCCATCCCTCTCACACCTCACCCATCCCTCTCACACCTCACCATCCCTCTCACACCTCGCCCATCCCTCTCACATCTCACCCATCCCTCTCACACCTCACCCATCCCTCTCACACCTCGCCCATCCCTCTCACACCTCACCCATCTTTCTCACATCTCACCCATCCCTCTTACACCTCACCCATCCCTCTCACACCTCACCCATCCCTCTCGCACCTCGCCCATCTCTCTCACACCTCGCCCATCCCTCTCACACCTCACCCATCTTTCTCACATCTCACCCATCCCTCTTACACCTCACCCATCCCTCTCACACCTCACCCATCCCTCTCACACCTCACCTGTCCCTCTCACACCTCGCCCATCCCTCTCACATCTCACCCATCCCTCTCACACCTCACCCATCCCTCTCACACCTCACCCATCCCTCTCACACCTCACCCATCCCTCTCACACCTCACCCATCCCTCTCACACCTCACCCATCCCTCTCACACCTCACCCATCCCTCTCACATCTCACCCATCCCTCTCACACCTCACCCATCCCTCTCACACCTCACCCATCCCTCTCACACCTCGCCCATCCCTCTCACATCTCACCCATCCCTCTCACACCTCACCCATCCCTCTCACACCTCGCCCATCCCGCACGAACCTCGCCCAACCCACACGCATCTCGCCGTCCCCACGCACCTCGCCCATCCCTCATGCACTTCACCCATCCCTCACCCGTCCATCACACACCTCACCCATCCACCACGCACCTCACCTACCCCCCTTCATGCACCTCACCCATCCCTCACCCATCCCTCATACACCTCGCAAAACATTTTTGCTGTGGTCTTTTAAACAAATTTTTAGATCCTCTGACATTTCTGCTATTTTTGCATTTGAAATCCAACTGAATCTGTGGATAAGTCAAGTTTTGTGTAAGCCTAACTAAAAAGTTAGATGAATATTATGTTTGGTTGGCATCAATGACCAAATAAATTATTTGTGAATCAATCATCCCCCCTCATCATCTCACTGATTTGTGGTCTCAGTTGCCACTGCTCGCTCTCACCTTTATCATTGCCTCAACCATGAAGAAATTAGATAGCTATTGTAACTGCACATCCTCAAGATACACCAATTCTTGTTTTAAACCATTCACTCTGTAATCTCTAGCTGTAATGCAAACAGTGCTTTTTCCATAGTTGTCGCTTGCCCTGCACATGTGTTTCTCACACACGCCTCCCATATCGATCCCTGTTTACTATTCACCTGCGATGACCAAACCACACATCAGAAAATGAGGAAACAACGACGTTTCAGTCCATCCTGGACCATTATCAACCACACAACTTGATAATGGTTCGGGACGGATTGAAACATCGTTGTTTCTCCATTTTCTGATGTGTGGTTTGGTTATTATATCTAAAGTCACATTATTGTGAATCATCGTCTGCACTTTCATGTGTAATTTCTCTAGCTGTGTGCAGCATGTATTGGTTTATTCTTAAGAGGTTCCAACTTTCATTAGGGCAGTCTCTCTTTGACTACATGATAATGTCACTCTTTTTAAGCATGGTTAGTCAATGTCCTTTATTTATTTATACATTATATATATATATATATATATATATATATATATATATATATATATATATATATATATATATATATAGATATATATACATGCATACATACTGAATATATGCACAGTGGTACCTCGAATAACGAATTTAATCCGTTCCGGCGTCGTGCTCGTCATGTGAAATGCTCCTCTTTCAAAACGAATTTCCCCATTTAACATATTGGAAATAAAAATAATCCGTTCCTCCGCCGAAAAACATCAATATGATATTGGGTTTTTTAATAATGGAGCATCCTACCTGACATACACTGAACGAACTGTTATGACATTTGTCTGTTTTTCAAAGTTGTTATTTTTTTTTATATAACAAAAGTTTTATTCAGTGTTTTTCAGGTAGGCTGCTCCATGTTTCTTAAAAAAAAAAATTGAACCATTTTGAAAAATGGACAAATGTCATAAAGGTTCATTCAGTGTTTGTTGGGTAGGATGCTCCATTATGACAATCTTTCTTTGTTTCAAATGTGTTCAATTTGTTTTGTATTTTTCATTTATTTATTAATAATGGAGCAGCCTACCTGACAAACACTGAACGAACCTTCTTGATATTTTTTCAATTTTTTTCATTTTTTATTCTACAAAAAAACATCAGTGCTTTGCAACATCAGAGCAGTCACCCCTTTACATCCCAGCATCATTAGCATCTTTAAACAAAACAAAAAATTTATTTGCATCGTTGCTCGCACATTCTCGGAGGCATCCGAGAATGTGCGAGCAGCAGCGGGGGGACGCACCTTGTGGTTTTCTCGTTATTCAAATGAGCACTCGCCAACCGAGACAAATTGCCGGCAGTCGGCCCGCTTGTTATTCAAAATGCCCGTAAATTGAGGCACTCGTCACTCGAGGTTCCACTGTATATATATATAGGTGGAAGACCTCAAGGTCTTCTCAGAATACTCCTTATTTTCTTCTCCAAGGCTATGGGTCCCCACATTTGCATCAGAGGTGGTACCCTCAGAACTTATTATATAATATAATATGTATATACAGTATATATATATAAAAGTTAAGTTGGAGTTTATTCTCTCCAAATATTCTACCATTATTTACTGATCTATTTTTGCCATTCTTTGCAAGTAATTGTTAGGGGAATCGGTTTGTAGTTTAGGGATCCCTTTCTCTTCCCTGTCTTGAATATTGGTGCAACATTAGCAATTTTCCAGATACACATCAGCTCCTCATTGTGTAAAGTTGTTTCAGACCCTAATTTGTAGCTTCTTTAGTATCCATAGACATCAGCTCCTCATTGTGTAAAGTTGTTTCAGACCCTAATTTGTAGCTTCTTTAGTATCCATAACGTCTATTAGTAGCAATGATGATATCTGGTATAGCTCTACTGCTATTGCTTGAATTTGTTCCTGGTGATACAGTATTTTCAGTTATGCTATCTTGTGCAGATTAAGGGATACAAGGGATGACTGTAGCTTAACATAATCATGTGAAGAAATTAAATTAAATTAAAAAAAATAATCTTTTGTTAGTCTGGATTAGATGATTACTTTGATTATCCAGACATTTACTAGTTGCACTGAACACAACTGTATCAGAATCCTTTTAGTTCATTCAATATTTCAGAGGAGTTGTTCTGTTGGAGTGGAAATCGACACTATGTCCTATACTTTCTGGACACAATTCAGAAAGTGTTACTGTATACAGTATTGTATTGTAATTTTTAAAGCATGTTGTTCAGTAGAAAGTACCATTATATCTCCACATGCATGGACGACTTGCAACTATATTCTTTCCGTTCATGAAATTTCTGTTCATTTACTCTTGAACAGAAATACTGTATATATAATTACTATATATAAATGATTATATATATATATATATATATATATATATATATATATATATATATATCATTATATTATAGTAATATCTATATATATATAATATATATATATATATATATATATATATATATAATATATATTATATATATATAAATACATATATAAACTAGATTATATATATATATATATATATATATTATATATAATATATATATATATATACAGTGGTACCTCAGTTTAAGAGTTTAATTCGTTCCTGGAGACAGCTCTTATTCCGAAAAACTCGTATTCTGAAGCTAATTTCCCCATAAGAAATAATGGGAAATGAATTAATCCGTTCCTGACTACCCCAAAAACCCATATCAAACTAAATTTTATACCTAATTCATCTAAATAAACCTACAAAACTATGTTCAAGTTATTACTTACCTTGCTCTTGAATGCTGTAGGCGTATGGAAGATGGTGAGGAGGGGGAGGAGGAGAGGAGTTACTGTTTGGAAGGGGAGTCCCTTTCCATTATCACATCAGGCAGTGAGGACTTCACTGGTATGCACACACTGGCACATTTTGCCTGCATACCACTAGGACTTGCTTGTCTTACTAAGAATTTCTCTAAAGACACTTGTTTTTCCCTACATTTTAACACTTGTCTGTAGTAAGACATCACATTATCATTTAAAAGGTCAATGCAACGGCCTGCTACAGCTTTATCTGGGTGAGTTTTTTCAACAAAACTTTGCAGTTCTTCCCATACTTCACACATTTTCTTAATCAAGGAGGGACATCCTCTACTGCCTCTACTCACAGCTATTTTCTTAGGTTGAACCTTATCAATGGCTTTCTTGAGACCCATGGTGAGATATATAATAACAAACTGTATAGTCAAATGACCAAAAATCCAACAAAACACTGAAAATCCAGGTGAAGAATTGATGTGGGATAGTCACTGGGCGCGAGACAATGGTAAACTGAGGGGCGGAGTGGCGGAGGGGCGACGATCGCCGATCGACCACGCGCTAGGTCGGCCTGTACGCGTATCAACAAACTCGCGTCCCGAGGTAACCCTCGCATTCCGAGACATAATTTTCGAGGAAATCCTGCTCGTATTCCGAAAAACTCGCATACAGGGACACTCGCATTCCGAGGTACCACTGTATATATATATATATATATAAAACTAGTATAACTAGTAATACATAAATTCATACAAAAAGAATAGGGGTGGTAGGAGAAAATATTAGTCTTCAGTGAGGATCCACAAGGTCTTCTCTGAGTACTCTTTATTTTCTTCTCCGAGGCTGTGGATCCCTACAGTTTCACCAGAGGTGGTACTACCCTTATTACACATATATATATGTCAGGTCAGAGGTGGTACCCCCTTTTCCTATATATATAATATACTGTATATATTTTTCTGTACTTTGGCATTTTATATCAAAACAAATGTTGCCAGTATCAGTAACTGTTAAATAAGACCCGATTCATTTTTCATACACAGGTTCACGCCGGACAAAAATATCTTCCAAAGGTGGAAATGAATTGCAGATGAACAGCAGTGAAGATATCGTTGCCACTCCGAGCGATGCCACAACTGGAGGAGGTAATGGTGTTTAATATTGTAATAGGAAATTAGATACAGAAATCAAGATGATAAACTACAACACTACGCATAAGTAAGTCATTTAGTCAATGAGTGCAGGAAATCTTATACTGTATTTAATTATACTGTAGTATGTTGTCCATCGTTTGCTGTTAATTGCTCGTTCACTACTGCCAGGGTTTTGTAAGAAAACTTACAATATATGTGGTTTCATACTCGAGAGATTCCTCAAGAGTTTTGATTCATTAAAGTGCGTTAGGTTTTTCCTGCTGCAATGGTCTCTCCAGTGTGAGGTCTCGGTCTCCTCCTGTCAGCTATATAGTACAATGTGAAGACTGTGCTAGTGGAAAAGGTTATATTGGCTGATATTGTTTTATTATTTGACTATAGCTATTTTTAAATACTTAAAATCCGTCTATAAATGCAATATTAAGCTGCGTTGTTCCTCAGAGTTGTTAAAGAGTAGTTATGGTAAATGAAAGCTTGGCTTTAGCTTAAAAGGCTATTTTAATATGTTATCCATACAAGTACAGTATTCCCATTTTGTGCTTAGCCAGCAGTGTCCTACTGGCTTAGAAGTTCTCATTCAATTTGTCTATATATTATACAGATAATTATTATTGCTGATGCAGTAAATTTATCTAATTTGCCTATGTAACAGACTTTTAGCTCAGAATT